>APFE030909780.1:135925-154387 GCA_000404065.3 Pinus taeda | reverse complement strand
AGACGGGGCATCTAGCCAAAAATTTCCCAAAAGCCTCTGAGAAAAATTTTGCTAGAAAAAACCACCACAGATCTACATGGTGGGAAGGAGTACAAAAATAACACTACACTGTCATCAAAGAATAATATTCTAGAGAAAACTTTGAGTCACAAGAAATCAAGGAAGAAGGAAACAACTCTCAAAGCAAGCAAGGAGAAAGCTCGCCCCAACAAATCAACAGTTATGAGGATTTGAATATAGCAGAAAATAAATCTTCATTTAACAGCAAAGCAGATCTCCTAAACCAAACTTCTCCGACTATAGATCACGAAGCTAAGACACCAATGTCCCAAGAACCAGAAAAGATGAAGGAGATTCCAGACGAAGGAAGTTGGAAGACCGTAGAGAAAAGAAAGAAAGCTACAACACCAATCTCGCCAAGAAAAACGAGGAGCCAGACAAGTAAAAATTAGAAATTTGTAGGTCGATAGAGCATTTGTTCAGTGACGTTAACCATCATTCATCTCAATCATCATATATATTAATATATATATATAACATTTGAAAAATATCTACCATCAATAATTAATTAATTAACAATCACTGAATAAACCAAATGTTATAATCATAGTAAGGATTAAATATGTTAAATCTCATTTATTTATATCTATCCTAATCTCAAATTTATGAAATATTAAGAGAAATCGTATTTCTAGAAATACAAACCCTTTAAAAAACGTAAAAATTTGAAAAAAAATTAACCCTATTTTATTTAATGCAAAAAAATCCAAAAATTTATCCTCTCATTACTTAAATATACCTAGCTCATAATAGATTTACCTTATTATTATTTCAATTTTAATTCACACAATTATTTTTTTATTTGCATCTATTTGCTTTTTTTGTTTTTTTCTTCTACCCTATAGTTCAGGGTGGAGATTGATGACCTATATGTCCATGAAATATTTGCATTAGGTAGATCTACTTGAAAGGATGACCTCTCAATAACAGAGACACTTTAATGACAAAGACTCAATTAGAGAGGCACTTTATTAATTTCTGTTACATGTATTTTTCATGTGGTTGTACAATATTTCTATATTTTAGTAATTAGAATTGTGTTCCATAATAACATAATAATATTGTTATATAGGATGAATTTACCCAGGTAGAAATATAATTGGTTGAGGAAAGGCGCACATAGATTCTGAGGTGTTAGAAGACGTGGCCAAATAGATACCTGATGAGGACTACACTTGAGGAAGATATAGCCAGTAAATGTACATAGTAGAAATTTACTAGCATATCAAACTTTTTCTTGGCACAACACTCATGGACCACAATGCTACTAGAGACGATATGTTAGTCTCCTTAGACCACATGCAACAACAATTAGCTTTTATGGATAGACAAATGAACATAATTGAAAGACAATTAGCCATTCCTCTAGACCCAATATGCTCTACTCGCAACAACGAGGAACCCATTCAAGTTGAGGTCGTTGATTCTTATCCCACCTTCTCAAAATTTATGTTAATTTCTATTTAGTTTTATGTCCTTGATACTATTTTTTAAGTTTTTAGATTTATCCAACATGGTTATATTTTGAACACGATCAATTCTGAAAGTTTATACTTTTGCATTTGGTCGGGATTGTTTAATGCAAGACCACTCTAATTCTAAGTTGTATCCCTTATATACAAAATTTTACTTTCGAAATTTATGGAAGAACCTGTTGTTCTTTTGAAACCAACGTTTCAGACTAACTAAGTGAGTCCATCATCAAAGCTGTCCACTGTAATTTTGAGAAGAGATAGTGTGGATGCTTGGAGCAATTAATAGTTGATAGTTAATAGTTTAATGATAAGAATATTATTGTCGGTTTTTCTTTTTTTTTTTTTAAATTTAAGTCTGTTTTAATTTATTAATGGGAATTATATGTAAAAGTATAGTATATTCTTAATGTTATATTATGTGTGTTGTTAATATGAGTTTTGTGTTTTATATATTTAATTAATTAATTAATTAATAATTTCTTAAATATTTAAAAGTTTGATATTTGATGTTAGTTTGAAAAAACACTGTGTTTTTTTTTTTTTACGTTATTATATGTAGGTTATTTTTAATTTTATTTATTCATGTTATTTATTAATGTTTAATGTAAGTATATATATGTGGAAACCTTATTTTTAAATGTATACAAAATTTTATTTTACAAAAAAGTATAATAATATTGCTCAAAGGCAATAGGTGCTAGGGGGCTTATTCTTATTCTCGAAAATTCTAAAGCATAATTTTGCATGGATCCTTAGCCATATGATAAACAATTAGACAAAAGCATATACTTTGCTCCAAAGTCTATCATTAACACACTAATAAGAATATAAAATTATTGGTATTTAGAGATTCCACAATTATCATTAAATATATCATTTGGAGTAAAATTCCAAAAAATAATTATTTAAAACCATTCAAAAAGTTTTGAAGCAATATTTCCATGTCTTATTAGACAAACAAACCAACAAACATATACCTAAACCAATATATTTACACTTACAAACCATTGAAATAATTAATAGTCGATAAACATAAATATTATTATGACATTTTAGTGAAAAATGATACATTTCTGATTTGATAATAGGGAAAATTTATTTGATCTCCCCGAGAGGGAAGACACTATTTGACTCTTTCAATATGCTTGTCCATATTAACTTTGATCACGCTTTTTATATTATAATAAACACTTATCTATATATATAAACTCTTTGTAATTTTCCTTCTATAAATCATGTAATTTTAAATTTTGTAAGGCATTTTTTTTTAATAATTTCAGTCACTAGTAATGACCGAACAAAGAAATCAATGGATAAGCCAAAAGAATAAGTTTCATGAAATTGTATTTTTTTATAGTTTTGGAATGAAAAATTAATATAACATTAATGTGAACAAAATTTTATGTTATCATGGCCATAATAGGCCATAATATAGATAACTAATATAAAGTAAAGTTAAAGAAGATTAAGAGAACATAGTAGAGATATAAATGATTATTTCCTTAATATATTAAGGACAGATATAATTGATTATTTTAATGATAGATTAAGAAGCAATGTTTTCATGTCAATTTGAATCTATATTCAAAAATTAATTTTAAAAGAAAGGTATTTTTTTATTATATTTTTTTAAAGAATTAGTATATATTTTTTATAAGAGATTTTTTGTAATTAAACTTTTTAAGATTGAGTGTATTTAATTAAATTTATTAATATGAGTGTATATTTATAATTCAATAAAATTAGTATATATATAATATATATATTTATAATCAATTTTTTACATTATTTTTTTTAAAAGTAATTTGAGAATTATTTTTGAGGTTTAACATAATTATTATTTGATTGTAGATTTTGACAGATAACTCTTTATTTTTACGAGTCTCACCAAAGCTATAATAAGTTACCAGAATACTTACAGTCATCTAAAAGACAAGGCTTTGTAAAATCATTAAGATAACTTTTGTAAAACCAAGCTTGCTACCCACAACAAACCGGTAAACAAAGTGTTTACTGGAGATGATTACTCACAATAGGGCAGAAGAGTTGGCATGAAGAGAGACTTGAACTGGAGCGTTGATGATCAGTAACACAAGATGGTTATGGTGCTCATTTGATTCAAGTTAAAAAACAACATAACTCGGAGACATTCTAACCACTATATCAATTTAAATTATATCTAATATCCCACCAGATTCTTTTATCACCTCTTATCCTGCCCACAACTTATAATTGTATATCAACTAAGTTATATCTCATATCCTGCCAAATTATTTTATCACCTCTTATCCTATAAACATATCTCATATCCTGCCAAATTCTTTTATCACCTCTTATCCTGTAAACAACTTATAATTTTCTACTTGTTTAAAAATATTAAATAAAATCAAAAAAATTCCACTATTATCAAAATTCTATATATAATTACTATAAAAATTAAAAAAATTCTAATCATTCAAATTGTTAAAAATTAAATGAAAAAGAATTATGATTTCATATATTACCAAGTTTCAGAAAATTTGTTACATGGTATTCTCTGTCATATAAAAATAATTAAATCTAAACTAAAACATAAATTTGCACAGGTTTATGGAAAAATATTTCAAAGAATTTAAACATATTTAAAAATGATTCCTTATTAATTATTTATTATGTAAACATAATATTTTATTATATATGTTTTGTTAATTTTTTTTATAAGCATTTTAAATAATGAATTCATACAAGTGAGGATAGTTTTAGAAAAAGAGGAATGACCTGTTATAGAGTTTTGTGAACCCAATTTTTTAGACTATCAAGTGAGTCCATTATTAGGGAATGCGTCAAGATATGAGAATATCTATTGACGCATTCCCTGATGATGGACTCACTTGGTAGTCCGAAACCTTGGGTTCACAAAACTCTATAATAGTGTAATGTTTTGGTTTTTTAAGAATATTTTTAAAATAAATTTGGTTTGAAATTTTGTAAATTTTTTGTAGAGTTATAATTTTAAGTAATGTAATTTAGAGAATTTATGTGTTTAAAGGATTTTTGTGGAGATAGTTTAATTTATAGATGAGATTGTTTTTTTTTTTCACCAGAATTCAATGATACAATTTCAATCATGATTGTGAGTTTTTATTGTTTAAAATACATTTTAGAATGTATAAGTGGATTCAACTCCCTAAAAAACCCTGGAGCACAATAATTTTGCAGATTAAAGAACTTAAACATAATGTTTTTAAAAATATTTGGCGGATTTTGATTAAAATTAGTCAAAAACATACCATGAAAAAAATCATTTTGTCTATAAGTTAGACCACACCTCTTTTATGCATTACATTGAATTCATTTATATAATAAAAAAATCAATTTTACATAACAAGAAATTACAATCTCACTTAAAATTATATGATTAAATTTAAGAAAAAAAATACAAAACATATACTATAATTTACACCTATACTAATTATTTTTGTTGTTGTTATTTTTAATGTTATATAATAATAAGTTTATTCACTTTAATATTTTTACACATTTTTGTTTAATTTATAAATATTATATTTATTTAGAATGATATTACCTTTTTATATAACTTATTTATATAAATTATAATTTTAATAAAATCTTAAATTTAACTGAACATATTCAAATAATTAATAAAACAAAAATTATCTATATTTAATTATCGATTATTCTTTAAGTGTGTTTTTTGAAAGTTTTCCAATTTATTTTTCAATCTAATTCTCTAGAACCTATAAAAATTATTGAAATCACAAATTTTCACGATCAAGTATCTTGATTCTTTTAGACCTCTTCTTATTATGTAATTAAAAAACAAATTTAAACAACACTTTGTCCACAAAATTTGCCGCCAAATTCTAACGAAAAATCCTTTAAACACTTAAAAAAAGTCCAAATACTGCTCCATTAACTATTATTATAATTCCTTAACAAGGACTTCACGTAAATTTGTTTATAGCACTTGTAAATGTGAGAGTCCAAACGGACTGGACTTCTAATATACATGTAAAGTTGTTCATGCTTTTAAATTACGATGTGATTTCTGTAACTAACATTATCAATCCTGACCTAGGTAATTAATATTACGAATTATGTTATTTTTTTAATTATTATTTTTGATATAGATTAATAATTTTTTTAGATATCTGTAATAGTTCGGATATTATATATATTAAAGACTCATAGTTTAGTTTTTTGTTTTTGTAAGTTTTGGTAGGACTCTCTGATTTACATGTCCATTACATACCTCACTACAGGGCAAGGGTAGCCCAAGATTTGAACCCAAGACTTCTGGTTTGGTGAGACTTCATTTCCACGGCCACTGCTACTTGAGCTACCCCATGCAGACGACTTATAGTTTAGTTTAAAACAAAAAAATCCAAATATTATTAAAAACTCATAATTTAGTTTAAAACAAAAAATCTAAATATTATTAGAATTAAAATTAAAATCCAAAACTCCAATTTAATAAAATGTTCAAAACCAAAATTAGAATTGAGATCCCAAATTCCAACCAAAACCCTTATCCTTTCAACCTTATTATAACTGACCATATTTTTGAAAATTTAAACTAGACCTTACTATAACTAACAATATCTTTAAAAACTTCAACTGAAATGTATAACTAACAATATCTTTAAAAACTTCAACTGAAATGGATAAGATGACACACTACCATCCCACCATCACTAAAATAATTATGAATTTGTCTTTTTAGTTTTACTTTATTTTTTTTGTTAATATAAAACTATTAAAAATTTGATGCACTTTTTATCTTTTATCTTTGTATATTTAGAGTTCGTCATCACTTTTATCCTTAAATATGGTTTGCTAGTTATTAGCAAGTCATATTAAAGAATTGATATAAATGTTTCATGATATTTTAATATTTATGTTTTATGTTATAATTTAAAATTTATGTTTATTGTTATAATTTAGTTTAGATATTTTAAGTTTGGTACTCTTTAATATATTTATAACATTTTTTATTTGAAAATTTTAAAAATTAGTTAAAATTATAAATTTATTTTATTAAATTAAATTTTGATTTTTTTGTTGGTTTTATTATTGGAATTGAAAATAAAATTTTAGTAAAATGGTAGATTTTTAGTATTTAAAATATGTTTTTAATGCATAAATGAATTAACTATCTATATAAATTTTTATAGCACATGAATTATGTAGATTTCACAATTCAAGTTTGTGATTCCAATAAATTTTTGCAAGCAAAATTGACCAAAAAATATATTTGAAAAAGTCTCAAAATGTAAGCATCTCACATATTTTTCACAACACTTACTCTGTTTATATGTTTCACAATACTTACTTTGTGTTTTAGAAGCATAGTCTAACTGTTTTTGTCCAAAATATGGTAGAGATTTATTGGAATTGATTGAATTCTAAGTCTTCACCATATAGTCCTAGGGATGTTTTAGGATGTTGAATCCATTTATGCATCCAAAAATACAATTTAAGCAATGAAAATCACAATCTAATTCCATTAAAAAAAAAGAAGGTAAAAATGTAGAACAATTAGAATGTGCCTATTTCAAAATGCATTTTAAGTAACAAAAAATTGTGATTTCATGAAGAATTTTATCATTGGATATGATGAAAATGGCCAAAATTTAGAACATTTAAACAATGTCTTTATTTTAATTAAGTTTAGTTCAATTTATTCAAAAGAGTGTTATCGTCCCACCAATCATTTTTCATAAGTAACATCTTGATTTCTTAATGAATATATTGTTATATCAATCTTTAACCCTAAAGAATCTAACATGCACTATACATCATCTTTGGAATGACCAGAAACATCCTAATTATAAAATACATATACATTTGAGTGATTGCAATTTGTGTGAGAATCATAATTTCTAAGTAGTAGGAAGAGATCACTTAACTTGGTCCTAGCCTAGATCACTTTAGTAAGTTATTGATTCTAACTTTAGTAAATTATTGATTCTCATAGTTTAAAAAGTAAAAATAAAATAAAAAATATAACAACCAGTGAATATAATAATGATATTCTTCCGAAAATACATTCACTACCATGTAAGTAAAAAAATAACCAATTGCCCTTAAAAAAGTGCAAGTTACTTTATAACAAAAAGACTCTTTTCAATTACAAATATACTAAAACTCTATTAGAAGTTATGTGCCTGAATAAAATTCTGTAACATGTTTAATACATAATTACTTAATTAACCTACAGATAATAAAAAATTTAAACTATCAACAACATTGATAATTTATTACCTTTTAACGCCGACATCATATCGGTACTGCTCGTTATTATAACACAAATATATATTGAATTCGCAAGGTAGTATTTTAATATAACACGTATATGGTTTTAATATGGGTTAACACTTTGGAGTAGAGGTTATTACATAGGTTATCCCACCAGACACACATTACCCTTAACCCCATCCTAGATCTATCACTCGAAGGTTGTGGAGGTTGCTATGGGTTACAGTTGCGTCGCATGTTCGAGGACAACTGGAGTCACCACGACCGTGGATCCCTCCAGGCCCGATCCGACGGTGGAGAATCGTCAATGGTTGGTTAGGGTTTGGATGACGATGCGATGGGGTTTCACTTGGCTCATTTGCCACCTGTGCACTCTCAACTTTCGCTCTAGGACTAGGCAACCTATTGAACCAAGAAGTGGGTTATTCCTTTGTCTCTTGGCACGATGGTTTCACCCAACACTTCCAGGTGATGGTGCAGTGTAGTGATTCCAAAAACTATGGCCACTGCGCATTTTGTTCATCTTTGTCTGCAAGGTTTCCAGTGTTGCAGACCACTCAATGTTCGGATGCAACTTTGCTGAGCTATTTATGTTGAGGTAACTCCCTTTCTCCTTATGGCTGTACCATCTGGGTCGACGTTTGCTACTATTAGAGATTTCTGTTGTCATTACACTGGCTCCATGTATTGCGATCCTTTCACAAGGTATAAAGGTACCACTACATGCATTCACTTTTTTTCAAAAATCATTTTGCGCTTCTTCAGATTTATGATTTCGTTCATATCAGTGACCTAATCTATTCCTAAGTAGTGCGGGATAGGGATTGTTGTTATCTACAATATCTATCACCTCGAAATCTGCAAGTGCACTCACACCTTCGATGTCTACCATTATCCCCTGCAATCTTCACATTGGTAGGATTTTCTACTAGTTTGCCATTCACAATTGAATAGGAGACCATTGCAACGTGGGCCTACCCATACGCTCTCATGTCTGCTTTGGCAGTACATCCACGTCCAATCCTAGATCCAAAATTACTTGATCCATTTCATATTCCCTGATTTGCGCAGTCAATATCATTTCCCTTCTTGTTCACAATGCATGCTTTCCAAGTTTCTAGACTACGTGTGGTTCTCCTGGCCTAGTGCACTTAGTGATAAGTTCCTGTAGTCCCTTCACCGTTTTGCTGTCGCGCAGCAGATTCATGCATGTCTCCCAAAAGGTAGTGAGCATTGAAGGATCCATCCCTGGTTCTAGTTGATCCTTACTACCTGAAGTGGAGGCCTCTGTGAAGCTCTTCTTAGCTTTCATGAATGTCTCCTTCGCGCACTCCGAATCAAATTTAGGTTCCTTTGTAGGAGCCTTGTGAACCCACACACTTTCTTTAGGATGCTTATCTTTGTCATCTCCTGTCGTGATACCGCTTCAGAGCACTATGTTTACATTTGAGTCCTCTTCACGCGGCTTAGACCTCATCATTTGCAAATTCTGAGTCGGGGGAGGCTGGAGTGTCCCCTTATCGTGCAGCCTCGATATCAATGTAGGGTAGTCCTCCGTCTCATGATCAAACTGAGTACAATATAAACATGATGCTCTCGTCGAATTTGTACAATCGTGCGCATAATGCCCTGGGCCTCTGCAATTGTAACAAATCAGCTGTTCACAACCCCTTCCTGGTCTCATTCCTCCTCGACCTCATCTGCGCCCCTGAAATCCAACACGCACCATCCCTACATTTGGATCGAGGGCTAACGTTTCAATCTACCCTCTGTAGGTAGGAGTTTGATCCATCATCAACTCGTAACTTCGGCAGGCGCGCTCATCATGGCCTACTGACCTGCTGAAATTACAAAACAATTTTTGGGACAATGGTCATTGTCATGCCCTTGGCCTTTGCATTTTATGCACCATAGTTCCTCGTGCACTTCTGGGCAAGTTGTCCTGTCTTGTTTCAAACTCTGCATTTCCAGAGACAAATTTTGCAGTTGTGCGTGGATTTGTTGAACTACCAAGCTAGGATCTTGTATTGGAGTCTCATGCAGTCTCATTGCAATCTCCAAAGCCTTGGCCTAGGTGGATAACTTTTGCTACAACAAAACCGTCCTTAAATGCGGTGTTAGTGACACTACAAACCATGTGCAGTGTTGCACATCTGTCAAGGTCATGTTGCCTTCATGGATCATACTCTTTAGTCTCTGATCCAGATCCCATGGGTTCTCACCTGGAAGCATCACAATTTCCTTAAACATGATAATCGATTGTGTCTCTGACTTTGGCCTGTTAAATTCTCTGTTCAGCGCAGCCTGGATATCTTCAATCCATGCATTTGGATGGTCATTAGAGTGCTTAATGTTCCATGTTAGTGCACGATCCTACAACGTGCTTACCAGTGTTGCATTCTTTATATTGTCATCCACAACTCCTTGTGCTTCCTATACAGCCTTTACCACGAACCAAAATTGTTTCGGATCTTCATTCCCTACTCCTCTGAATATCGGCAATTTAATCGTGCTCGCCATATTGAACTGTGGTGGTGGCAGAGGTGGTGTGGGTAGAGATGTAGGTGATGGTGGTGAGACTGGTGGTGGTGTAGTTGGGGGTGGTATGCAGGGAATTTGCTGCCTTATCAGATTGATCGCGCTCCTCGAAGAAACTTTCGCTAGCTCTTCTTCACTTTCTTGCCGTGGCAAAATCAAGGGACTATTTTCTATCTTTGTGCTACCTTCATTTTTATAGATCCTCCCACTTCGCATAGTCTCAAACATTAATTTATTCACATAAACCATTTTTCACACAATAACATTTTAATCCAAGTGTTCAACGATTTATTGTACTTACCTCGCGGACGCCAATGGTCCACAGTGCGTGCAATCTTATCTTCTGATGCTTCTAGTTTGCGCACTAATTCTAGAGTCCACACAATCGGTTTGTTGAGCCTACCCCTTCCCTGACTGTCTGCTAGCATCACGATCCACTCGTACAATTCAGAGGGGAAGGATTCAAAGAAAATTTCGTGGATTTCTGTATATAAATAGCGCTCTAACCAATGTTCCTTTGATACTCGCTCATTCCTGTTTTCCTGTGCTGCGAACTCATCAATTTTTTTGTCCAACCACCCTTCAATTTCTCTCTTCATCGGATTCCAGCGACATGACACCAGACATCCCTCATGCAGATCCCGGGCTCGGCAACGGAACCATTTGTTGGCTTATTGGGGCCTGACCTAGGTTCAAAGTTGATTTAGCCAAACAAATCTCGGTACTACAGGCCCTTTTGACGATAGTTCGCGGAGCGCAGATTGAGGTCTCACCCGAAGTAGTACGGGAGGGTGCTAGAACCAGGTTTCTACACCGTTGAGATGCTAATGTTTTCTAGTGGTCTGCGGTTCGACCTTGTGCGCTTGTCGCTATGCGCACTTACCCGTACCTCACAGCTTGAGATCCTGCCTTCGTGCAGCCCTACTTGGGCGTTGAACAGTGTTATTACCCAACTCCTTTCTAGTAATCCTATCCAATTTGATTAACTTAGCTTATTTGTATGCTTTCAGTTATACTTAACAATATTCACAATTCATACAAGTGCGCATAGTAAATAAACTGTATAATTGCAATTCATATCCAACAGATAATAACCCAAGAGAGATACACGTAATTCAGATAAAACTTCTTTTTATTATTCTTTCTCTTCAGTTACAGACTCTATTCTGCCCCGTGCACTCAACTGCAGGGGTCCGCGCACTCAGCAGACTCTACTAGGCCTCTACGCACTCATCTTCAGAGTCTCTTCCTACTACTATGACCCAAGACACTTAGACACTTTCTCTATGCTTCTATCTCATACTTTGCTCTTACTTCTCCTTCAACTTACTTCTACACTTAGAGCTTTTCTCTATTTATACAATCCCATGGTTCGCGGACCATGGTTAGGCCGACATTACATTCAAAACTTAGGGCGGACAACCCTATGACTCTAACATACACTTCACGCCCGCAATTCGTGGAGCTTTACAATAATCTTACTCAAAACCTTGGCTTTGAACCCCAAAACATGTTGCGGGGGATTCCATGCCCAACAAGAACTCCTTAGCCTTATTGTTGTAGTACTGCTCTAACAAATACTTCTTCCTAAAAATGTCCTTGAATTCATGCCAACTCAACTCTTTTGTCCTGATGTCTCTGACCTGCTTCACACTTCCCACCAGATGTCTGATTTCCCTTTGAGGTTGAAGATAGTTATCCTGGGCTTCATATTCTCCGTGTAATCATGCAACTCAATGAATTTCTTCATCCCAAGTATCCATGCCTTAGAATCCTTTGACTTCTTTAAATATCCATCAAATGTATATGGATTTTCTTTCTTGAACTCATTAGGAAAATATCCCCCGTAACTCATCCTGTAAGGATGATAACAATGACGATCATAATGCCTGTCAGAACTAGAACTAGAATAGAACATGTGTCCATCACCTCTCTGATCTGAAATATCCAAGATCCTGCCATATATGATCATGTCATCTTTATTCGACCTGTTCCCATCATGAGATATACTTCCATGTGCTCCATTAGTCTGATCTTCCTGCCCATGGCTGATTCGAAGTGGTCCTGTCTCTGCAATTATGAAAAACTCTGAATGATAATTGCATTAACTTTTGCTTGTTTCTCCCTTGCCTAAATGATCTTGTCATTATCTTCCTTACAACTTCTTATTTCTACCTTCAAACTTCTCAATGTGTCTACTAAGTTAAAAGAATTCCCACCACCTCACTGCTCATCTAATCCATAGAGAGAATCTCGTGAACTATAGTCTACCATCTTGCTAGTCATCTTTGATCTCTTTCCTGCAAGTGCACCATGTCAGCTAAAACCAAAATATAACATAAATTGACATACCTCAATATGGTTCAGGGGAGGATATCTCATCTGCAAGATCAACCATTATCCAGTTATCAATGTCTGATCATACCGACCACATACCAAGAACTCTTGCATGAAAACTATCACCATTTCAATGTATGCATAACAATATATAAGCATTGGGATGCATAACCAATGCATAACCAACACACACTGATGATGACCAAATCCAAAAACACACCATCAAATTTTACATGGTGACACCACTGCAACTATGACCACCACCATGCATACAAAAAAATACATAGACCACAAGCATAAAGAACACATATGCAACCGACATGAATGTATGACAACACACCACCCATCCAGTCCAAGGGTGGACGATGTTCTGATACCACTCTGTAACACCCTCCTCCCACATTTACCTAAGCTAACCGGTCCACTGGGGTAAACTTGTGATGAGCGACTATTATGATGTGATTCAACTCCTTATGCACAGTTAAGGAAGTGGAACCAACAAAACATAAACAATCTCACCTTTCTCGAGAGCTACAAACCCTTCAGGAGGTAACCGACCCTTCCAAGTGCCGAACCCTTGAGAGAACTTTCCCTTTTACTGTCCTAGAGCCTCAGTCACTCCCATGACAAGGCATGCATGTGACCAAGGCCTTCTAGTCGCTCCCACAACAAGGCATGCTAATGGTTGTGGCCTTTTTCAGGCAGTTCCGATCCAATGACCCTAGATTATGTGCCACTTTTTAGGGCTAGGACTCAGGCCACTGCCCAGAACTTCATGACTCTTCTAGAAATGATAAATGATATTTAAGCAAAGGTACTAATTCAAACATTTGAATAGGGGCTTAACCTAACCCCTAATAGCCATGATAGGAATTTCATCAAACATGTTATAGATATGTAATCTAGAGGTCATAACAACATATCTGACCATAGGGTTCTCATACTTATCTGGGATTCAAAAGGAATCATTTATGCCTTATCACAATAGTTTCATTATCATCTATTAGGTCCAATGTTCATTTATTTTGCTAATCAAAACATGATGAGATACATACATAAACTTTTTCATAAAACATACCTTATAACCAACATATAACAAACATAAATAACAAAGGTAACATCCATAAGAATCATATATGAACAAGTAACTTTACACATGAAATAACAAGGAGAATGGGCTATTATTAATGAATGCATAGGCCAACCAAGTCAGGGACTTCCACGAACCACATGAACATAGATTAGTTGAACCAAACCTTTAATTCAGCTAATCACCCCCGTACCATATTCCAAGCATGAATGTGGGACTAACAACAAAACCAACCAAGGATTCCTGAGGCCAAACCACCTCAACCCTCATTAGTAGAACTGGTATTTACTGAAATCCCCACCAGATCACTAGGATCTAAACAAGCATGGATGCCTCCAGATATCTCCACCTAAACCGTGAGGAATTTGCCCATATCAATCTCTTGGCTTTAACGTGTATCTGACCATTACCGATCAAGGGATTCCTAGGCCTACGAGGTCTCCACCCTCTTGGATTTATCGTGTATCCCACCATTAACGGTCAAAGGATTCCTATGACCAATTTAAAGTATTCACCACTGAGTTTTACTGTGTATCCCTCCATTCACCAGTGGAGGATTCCTAGGCTCAATTGAGGTATTCACATCCAAACTTTACCATGTATCCCATCCACAGATTCCTAGGCCTTGCGAATAATCCGGAGACCACCCCACTCAGCTTCAAGTCCATCTGGAAATCCATCTCAATCAAAACATGAGAACCCTATCACACCATGGTTATCTAAAAATGGCAAGGCAAGGTTGAAAAGAACTATCACACCTGGAAAACCCATGTGAATGACAACAAGAGAACCAAGAGCACACATGCATGCCATAACTATCAAGGAAATCACACATGCAAATCGATACTTGCAAGTAATATCATTATAGTTGCTTGATCCTACTCTTCCTTGCTTGATCGTTGCTTCCTCTTGCTTTCTTTGCTTTCTTTGATCCAATGCTAAAGTTCTCCAAGAAAAATCTGAGTGTCCAAGAGTGAGAGAGAGAGCTCCAAAACTAAACTGACAAAAAGCTACAAATTGATCCTCATGAGCTTTTTTATTAATGAGGCCTCTATTTTATTCAATTTCCATTATTTTTATTCATGTTCCTTCTCACATGCAACTTGTGACTGTTCACCTTCTTTTTCTACTCATTTCCATTATTTTCATAAATGAAATGCCAATTAATGCCTCTTGCATTTTCAAAGCCTTAGCTAATTTCTTTAGCCATAATAAACCAAATGAACACCCACACTAGATTTCTTTTCCCAACATTTAGTTTGGAATAAGTGTCACATCACTTTGGTTATTATTTTGCCTTTATTAACATTATCTACATGGAATTTTGACCATAGCTATTACAGCTAAAAAGAGGAACATGCAAGTACAAAAGTAAGATCCTGGTAAAATGTTTGAATTGTGGTGAAATTGGTCATTTTGCTTCAAAGCATCCTTATGCAAAGAACTCAGATGATGAAGAGGAAGCTTTGAGGAAAGCAAAGAAGAATAAAAAAGATACAAGAATTAGGGTAAAAATAAAGGCCTCAAGAAAAGTTTGTACTCAAAGGAAGATTACTCTTCATCTGAAGAAGAGAGTGACAGTGACAATGAAAATGATATAGGACTGGTGTTGTTTATAACAAGAGATAATAGGAAGGAATCCCTTAAAGAATAAGAAGATGAAGAGGAAGACGAAGTATATCTCAAGAGAGAATTTATCAATGCCTTAAATGATCTAAAAGTAAAAAGAAGGAATGTCTAGACATTGGAAACCAAATTTTGTGATCTAAATAAGCAAGCTAAAGGTCTTAAAAAAAATATGGAAAATTCAACAAATATTATCATCAATCTCAAAGTGAGGTTGGAAGAAGCAAATAAAATTGAAGAATCACTCAAGAAGGAGGTGGAAGATAACATCCACTCAAAGGAAGAGCTAGAAGCATAAATTGTCTCTCTACGAAAGGAAGCACTGAAGAAGAAAAGCCAACAAAACTTTGCAAATAACACCAACATTTTGGATGAAATTATTCATCCAAAATAAGGCCACATTAGTCAAAGGCTCTAACTCCATGATGACGAAAAAATAAATTCAATAGAAAACATATGCTGCCATAGTCAAGAACTCTGAGGAAAGCATCACTTTCAAAGAAAAGGCTCAAGCTCAACCGATGCAAAATCAACAACCTACTGGGAAGAGATCACATTAGAAAGGCTTCTAGAGAACTGTACCACATAGAAGGTCTCCTCCCAGGTATCAAAATATCTTTCTTAGAGTCTGTTATTCTTGCAACACATTTGGACATAAGTCTGTAAAATGTAAAGTTTATGCTATGGATAGAAGCTACTCCAGGATCGATTATTCTAAAAGATCTCGAGAATATTACAAACATAGTTATAAAAAAATTGGACACTTAAGCAATGAAGTAAATGTTACAAATGCAACAACTTGGACTACCAAGCTAAATACTGCAAGATAACCAATCCTCCAAGGGAATTACAACATGTAGATGCTCCTCCAAATATTTGGAAGAGAAATTGAATGTTTTGCCATCGCCTTTAAAGCCCAAAGCAATAAAAGTGTGCGGTATGTTGATAGTGGTTGCTCAACACATATGTCAAGGGATAATAAAAAAATTTGTATCTCTACAAGAAGATAACGATGAAATAGTCTCATTTGGAAATTATGGCTTTGCAAAGTTCATAGGAAAGGGAACTATTAAGCTCGGAAGCAAGAAATACACAATAAAAGATGTGTTACTCAAGAAAATTTGAACCACAATCTACTATGTGTGATCAAGGGCATGTGTCATTGTTTAACTCAAAGAAATGTGAAATAAGAAGGGAGAAATCAGGTAGGTTCGTGGTGACAACAACAAGAACTCCAAATGATATATGCACCTTGGATGAGATTGGAAAGGAAGGTTGTTTCTTGGCTAAAGAGGATGAAAGTTAGCCCTAGCACATAAGGATGTGACACATGAACTTCGACAACATAGTTAGAATTAGTAAAAAGGAAGTTGTGAGAGAAATAGAGAGCTCAAAACCAACTAGCACTTCATGTATGCATTATAAGCATGGAAAACATAAAAGAGTTGATTTCAAGACCAATCAACATTCCACTTCAAAACTATTAGAGTTGGTACACACCAACCTATGTGGACCAATGAAAACCAAAGGTTTGGATGGCAAACAATACTTCTTGCTAATCACTTACAATTATACCAGGATGACAACAATCTTTTTTCTGAAGAAGAAGTCTGAAGTCTTTGAATGCTTCAGAATCTATAAGGGGATGGTTGAGAATGAAATTGACCTAAAAATCAAAGGTTTGAGATATGATAATGGTGTTGAGTTCACATCTATGGAAATCCAACACTTCTGTGACGAACAATGAATAAAAAGACAATTCTCACAAATAAAAGTAGCAATCTTTCTTAAAATTTTGTATTTCCATTTCTGAATTTTTCCAAAAAAAACATTTCATTTAGCTAAGAGGCTCATTCTATAATCCATGTTCAATCTCAACTTGACAAGTGTTTCTTTTAAAATAAAAAATAAAATATTCTTTTAAAAAATGTTCGGTATACCCCCGATCGAGGTGAGAGCCGGATGAGTGGACATGATGGGATCAATGCCATGGTCAAAATTAGAATCAGGAGGATCGACGGGTGGTGGGTAGGAGATACCCACACATGCCTCCCCAGGGGTGAGATGGTGTGGCAATTTAATGCTCACAAGTCTCATCATTTGAAATATTGAGAAGGTAAGAAGTTTGGTGTTAGGTGGCCTTGGTTGGCTTGCTCATCACAATACTGGTGCCATAGAAAAAGCAAAATCAGTTGGGAGGTAGCGCAAGAGATTTTGCTAGGCTCAGAGCCAAACTGGTGTTAGCGGAATCCAACCTTTTGACAGTTGTAGTAGCGATTATGTTCTGAATACAATTCCCCTGAGTACTTTGTTCCCTATTTTCTTTTGGTGTTTTTCTAATAAATGTATGGATATTCCTAGTGCGTCCTTTTGGTTCAGTATAGTCTTCTTGTTATATATTAGTAATTTGTCTTCCTCCAGTTGCATGCAATATGGATTTTTGGTTCTAATCATGGTGTTAATCCATTGTTCGAAGGTATCCGTCCTTTCTTCTGGCCTTTACAAGAATCCTTTATGTGGGTGGAGTCAGGGAGGGTATGAGAGGGTATTCGCGGGCTTTCATCTTGTTGTGTATCTCTAGAATTGGATCATGCAAGTGGATCATCTGATCAAAATCATGTCTAGAAGGTGGGGAAATTTGGGTTTGAGTGGTCTAATGCTCTTTGTTCAATTGAATGTGCTTTTTTAGCACTGATAGGCACACGTTTTGACATAGTCTACGTCCTATAAAATGAACACTCAGTCTTGAGCCTCTTAACCAATTTCAGGATGGGAAGACGAATTGAAGCAACAACCAGAAGCAAATAATGTTGCGACATTCTCAAAATTTTCAGATTTTGGAGGTTATATGAGCACATAAGACGTTATGTATTGCATGCCTATTTTTAAAAATAAAATAGAAAAGATCTGCCAAGATTACAATAAAAAATGTTTGGTATAATTAAATAACAAAAACTAATATGCATGTTATGTACATATCAAGTAAAATAATCTTATATCAACTTTATATAGAAATAAAATAATAATACTAAAAAAAATTATGGTTAATACATTTTATATTTTTTGTTGAATTGTGCT
>APFE030909780.1:117627-135903 GCA_000404065.3 Pinus taeda | reverse complement strand
ATTTTTTGTTGAATTGTGCTTGAAATCCAAAAAAAAATATATTTTTTCTCTCAATTTTGTTTAAAATTGAACAAAAATGTGTAGTGTACCCCAAAGTAAAATTTGAAAATGTTGAATCCATTTTATATATTCAAAAATGCAACTTTATATATATAAGATAAATATATAAAAGAACAATTTAATTCATGTTTTGCACTTTAAAAGAGGTTTGCACTTCAAAAAAATTTAATTTGTCTCAACTTTTACAAAACCCGTAATTAAAATAAATCCATACTTATAAATAAATCAAACTATATTTTTCCAAAATTTCATAAATTCCAAACTTGATGACTGAAAAGTTACATCCTAATAAAAAGTTATATGCTAACAGAAATTCTTCATAGCTACATAAACGCTAACTTCATCAATGAAAGGTCATAAGTCCTTGAAGAGCTATGTACATGAAAGAAAAAATAACTATATACATGAGAGCTAGTGTCAACCGAACATGCCTCCCATGCCTTTGGAACCCATCTGCTTCATTAAGTTCTGCAACCCTCCCATGCCACCAATCTGCTTCAGCATTTGGGGTGGAAGAGCCTTGCTTATCTGTTGAGCATTATTCTTCGACAAGCCACCCTCCTTGGGAATCTTAAGGCCCTTCATCTTGCTCCAAACCTTAGCCAACCGTTTGTATTCTTCCATCATTGCCATCACCTCCTTAACAGGACGACCAGATCCACGAGCCACTCTCACCATTCTCGACTCAGTCATGAACTTGGGATCCAAACTATCAAGCTCTTTATTCGTCATTGAATCCATCATGGTCATGAACCTTCTGATACGCACCTGGCTTTCCTTTTCCTTGCCCTTGGGCATCAGTTCCCGACTGAATCCAGGAATCATGGAAAGCATCTCACCAATAGACCCCATTTGAAGAATGTTCTGGAACTGCTCATACATGATTCTCAACGTGAATTTGCCCTGAGAAAGTTTCTGCAAAAGATCAGATTCTCCATCCACAGGCACAACTTCCTGAATTTTATTCATGAAACCAGACCAATCCCCCATGCCCAGAATTCTCTTCACAAATGGCTTCACATCAAAAGCCTCAAAATCTCCCATGTGTTCCCCTGTTCCAAGAAATATAATAGGGCTCTTTGTTGCTGCAACAGCACTGAGGGCACCTCCACCCTTGGCATGCCCATCCATTTTAGTAACAATCACCGCTCCTACAGAAACAATATTCTTGAAAGCCTGTGCCTGATCAAATGCAGCTTGCCCAATACTGCTATCCATGACAAATATCACAAGGTCTGGATTTGTTGCTTGGGATACTTGTCTCATTTCCTCAAATAATGCAGCCTCCTGCTTGTGCCTCCCACTGGTATCCACAATTATGAGATCCCTATTTTCTCTCTTAAATCTATCTACCCCTCCCCCTGCAATTTTTACAGGATCTTGTTCTGTATAGCTTCCATAGAAGGGGATGTTGACCCTAGTGGCATTCTGTTTGAGCTGATCAAAAGCACCAGCCCTAAATGTATCTGCACAGACCAGGGCTGGCTTCCAGCCCTTCTTTTGATAATACTGCGCATACTTTGTACATGTAGTAGTCTTGCCAGAGCCCTGTAACCCTACAAACATGACAATACTGGTTTGCTTTTTGTTTGGGGAATAAGCAGGTTTTCCAGGGTCCAGCATTCTGCACAATTCATCAAAAATAGCCTGTTGAATGATCTTTCGTTTATTGTGACCAGCAGCCACGCCCTGGAAATTGACAATCTTTTTTATGTTGCTCTGCATTTCGCGGACAATTTTGAATTGGACATCGGCCTGGAGTAAAGCTCTTGATATCTCGTTCAGGCAGCTATTGAAGACTGTTTCGTCAATAATGGTGGCATTGCTCATGCTCTGGATGGCGCGGGAGATACTCCCGCCTAGCTCTGCCAACACCATTCTTGTTGAAACTCAACCTGCTGGAACGTATTTGAGATTTTCAATTACAGTTCTGAGGGCAAAATAAAAAATTACACCGAGAACCGAAGCTGGAATCCACTGGTTATCGTCAGACTACGAACGAAAATTGTCCAACCAACTGCCGCTCTCCCGCTCAGTGTTGATTATGAAAGCTCTTTAACTCTCCTAACTCTCTTATTTTTTATTATATTTATAGAAAACTTGTAGGGCTTTTTTAGGAAACATAATAATCCATCAGGTCGGCGAAGAAAATTTAATCGTGATATGGTTATAATCATATTACTATATTTTATTGAAATTATTATATCTAGAAATAGTAACTCTATGTTATTGTTATTATCTAGTGCATGTAAAGGTGCTTTTAAATCGATCTGTGGCATGTAAAGATGTTTTCAAGTCAAGTTAAAAACAAAAAATAACAAATTAATAATCTAACTTTATTGAATTTGCAGCAATATTTTTATTTTTATTTAAAATATTACACTGAAATGTATGCTTCCCCATAATCTATAATTACAATATCCCTAAATATCGTTATTACAAAACATATATATATTTATTTTTAATCATTGTTTTTTAATTTTACAATATCATAAATATTGTTATTACAAAACATATATATTATTTCTAATAATCATGATTTTTATTTATAGCAAACTAAAGTTTATTTTATCATATAATTATAATTTTTTGTTAAAATTTCAGTTAATAAGTATTGAAAATTTTAATGAATATAATAAGACATAGTTTAACTTATAGATGAAATGATTTTTTTCATAACATTCTTCTATTTAAGTTTAATCAAAATCTTGCTTATTTTTTTGTAGTGAATCCGACATTTCTAATAATTCATAACAAGATTACATCTTGAGGAGCTCAGTACTAGCATACTTCTAGTAGCCTCATTCCTACAAGACTTGTTGGCTAGAAGATAATGCAAAAACCACATTGATAATAAAAAACATTAAATCTATGCAGATTGCCCAAAAAAGCAAAAAAAAACCCAAACCAAAATACAACCAATCTTCATCCCAAAACAACAAAATTACCTAACACCTAGTGCGTCTTGACCATTTCCTGGAGGTGGAGAAGTGATAAGTCCCTTGTGAATATGTGTTTCCATGTGTGCTAACCTACCCTCTAGTCCCTCCACCCTCACTTGGAGTCTTCTTTGTCCTCGATACAAGGATACTAGTCTATCCATCATTTGCCATTGATTGTGTTATAATTTGTTCATGAAAGCAATGATTTCATTATGTTCATCATGCCAGTCAAGAGCGAGTTTCTCTAGAATGGTCGTGACCTATTGAATTTTGTGTTCTAATGCATCAAATGGAAATGACAAGTCAATTACACTTGGGGGTGGAGGTGTTTGTTGATCTACCTCCTCCCCATAATCTCAAACTTTTTCCGGATGGCCTAATCCTTGGGTGCAAGGTCCCATGCCTCTGCAAGAACAACCTTGCTGGCGATGCATGAGTCATGAAGGGTTTGCAGGAGGTTGCAAATTCCACGCCCACATTCAAAGAAACTGATGCCCTCAAGTCCCAAGTAAGGGTACCAAGAAAAGTTATAGAATTACACACTGTAATAGAGATGACACCCAATCGCTTCCAACAATAGCCAAACCCAGAGCTGTAAGTGACTCGCAAGCTTAGCATAAAGAGGAGAAACCCCATAAACAACACCATTACCTCCATGATTGACTGCAAGAAGAGGAAACCAGATAGAAACCAGGAGGGGCCAACCCTCAACAAACAGAGACTCATACACTACTACCCCAACCCAAATACTTGTTCTGCCAAGCAAATTAACAATCCTGACCAGGGAGGAAAGATATGCAAACCTAAAGACTATGGGGAAGAATTTAACCAGTAAATTCAAAGATGAAACGTTCATGCACATATTCCCTATAATCACCAGCTCTAGCTATTGAATGATTTTTCCCTAATTCCCCACTCTTGTTGAATGTCTGAGCAAACCGCCGCAAGTAAGGTCCCAAGTCATTTTGTGTTGCATTGCAACCACAACAGGGGATGAGCCTCCAAGGTCAAAAATAGTGACTAATCGAATTGTTTCTATTTGGGGAGCCAAGGATGGTAAGGATAACAAGCCACCTTGCACTCCTATGGAGACATTGCCTACCAACTTCTCTTCGCCCATTAGCATGCAAAAATAATGACTTTGCCAGAGATCCCACATAACAAATATACCATAGCACCCTTCAAGAACCCTCCGTTCTTGCACACAACGTGAGGGTGTTGAGTACTCACAATGTCAGTTCATGCCACTTGGGTAGGGGTTAAATGCCCCTCCCTATCCCTCACTTAAAATAAAGGTCACCCCCATTGGGGAAAAATCCGACATAGATTTTTAAAAATTTGAATTTAAGTTGTTTAATCTATAGAATTCAAGTGCCCCATGAGTTATTCATAGCCCTAAATCCATTTATACTTTCAAAAATGTATTTTAAACAACAAAAAATCACAATTTTTGTTGAAATATGATGCCAAATGGAAAAAGTATTTCATCCATAAAATAGACTATGACCTTTAATAAACTCCATATATATATAAATATATATATATATATAATAAATATATAAATATAAAGAAGAAAAGTATCAAGGAATTGAGAGACATATATGTATGTAATTATATGTATTATCAAGATTTACAAAGAACTAATATATATTCATGTGAACTCCAAATTTCTCAAGTGTTCAAAATACTAGATATTTCAAGATATAAATCTTTTCTCAATTTTTTTACTCAAACAAAAATTTACATCTTAAGAAATTTAATTCTTTTCAACTCTTCCTAAATCCAAAATTAAAATAAATATATATTAATTATATTACTATTACTCTAATATTATAATAATCATACTACTATCATTATTATACTTTATTAATATTTATTAAAAAACTATCTTTATTATTAATTTATTTTTAACACTATCTATTGAGTTTATCTCATATATTATATCTTTATTCTCCAAGGTTATAGTGTCAACTCATATGATATTTCTATCAATTTTGTATTTCTCTTATTGTGCAAGGTAGTGGATATTGCACTAGGTTTTTGGTCGAACCCATATTAATTTGTGTATAACAAAAAAAAGTTGCAAAAAAATCTATAGTATAGCATTACACATTGAAATATATGATTTTTTAAAAATAATTTAATTTACTTATGTTCAATTTGATTGGCTATCAAATTGAACATGTTATTGCCCTTTGCCTTTATTAATGTGCCCATTACCTTTATTAATTAACTAGAAGTACATAGATCACATCAAGGTGTAAGATGGACATTTATGATACAATTTGTTTTGGGAAGGTGATAAAATTATTGCTAATCAGTATAATCAGTGTAATCGTTTTATATTTCTATTTATAAAAATGGCGAATGATTAATATAATCTAATAAAAATATATTATTTAAAATTACATACATAATTAAAATCACATATGTAATTTAAAAAGATTTATTAATGGTATGTGAGAGATATATTTTTATTTTTACATTATATTTTTAAGGGGGTAGAGGTCACTTAGGTTTTGTGAAAACCTAACCACATAAGATAGATTTTAAACTATTAATGAATGAATAATATTCAAAATAATAAGATGTTTGTAATAAGAATAAATATAAATTTCTCATATTCACAAACCAAGGTATAATAGAAATTTATGATAAGACCTCTATACCGAGGTTTAATAATAAGATTTTCACAAGACCATATCCATAAACTATAAGAAGCCAAATGTAAACTATTAATAATTATTTCTATGTTGTAATGCAAACAATGTTAATTTACAAAAATTAATGATGCATTTAATTACAATTTAAAATTAATCTAATTATAACATTTTAAAATTTTAAATCTTTGTATTTTTATTGTTTTCTACTTTCATTTAACTATATTTAAACAAGGACTATCTACTATGTAGCCCTTGTTTCTTTAGTTTTTTTGTATTAGTTTTTTTTATTCTTTCATTTGCCATCAATTGTTTGTAAACTTCGAATTTTTTTAAATTTTGCATAATGTATTCAATTTGTTTTTATGTTTTGTTGTTATTTTATTAGTGGTTTGAAGATCAAACTCACATTGTGCTTTAAGATATTAATTGGAAAATTTCATATTATTATTTTTATCAATGTTGAAAATTAAATTAAGCTTAATTGTATATTTTTTAAATTATTTTGAATTAAAATTATTGAAATTGTATGTTTAAGTTGTGTTAACTATATATATAAGTGTTGATTAGGGCATCAAATTCATTTATATATTCGTAAATACAATTTAAACAATAAACAATTACAAATCACCAAAATAAAACATTTAACACATACACACACACATATATAATATTTATTATTTATATTTGTCGTTGATGAAATAATATTTATAGCAATATTGTGATTTCTTGTTATTTAAAATACACTTTTGAATGCATAAATAGAGATAACACTCTAAAAACCGCTAAAGCAATCAATTTAGACAAATTAAACAACTTAAACATATCATGTAAAATGATCATTTCTTAAATTCTTTAGATTACACTTATTTTACTATTTTCACGTTAATAAATATATAGTTATATTAGAATATTCTTGTGTTTTCATTGATAAATGTAGAATTATATTTAAGAAATCATAAAAAAGGTTGAGTAAATAAAATTTGGATTAAACAAAATATAATTTTATTTATCAAAAAATCCTTTGCAAACTAGTAATTAGAGAATGTTTTCTTCAGAGTTTCAAAACAAGAAAAAATGGTTAATGTAATCACTTGGTACAAACCAAATGTCAAAAAAGATAGCCAAAAGGAAGCAACATTAATTAATCTTGATTGAACAATGCAACTATTGACCTCTTAAGTAATGGTATTTTTAGCACACTCTTCTTTTGTATCTCAACCAACTTGGTGATGTCTTTATAAAACATTACCTAGTCTTCGTGATGGGATTGAAGGTTAGTCAATGAAGTTCACCATGCCATATACATGGTGTTTCTATTTTTTCACATCGATTTAAATATTCTCAAAGTCTTTAGTGTGCCAATTCATCTCAAAGACTTGCTTTAAAAGGTTCTTCCTTCTAATTGTGTGATCAAGACCCCTAAGAGGGATGCTAGAAGGTTCCCTTTTAATGCATCTAATATTTCTTCTTTATTCTATCATCCTTGACATCCTTGTATGAAAATTATTCATAATGTTTATCTTAGAAGGAAAAGTGCAGCTCATCATTATTAATACGTAACGTTCCATGCATATTCTACTGGACATTTCATTACAATAGATCTTACAAAATTATACAAAAAAAATGAAATCTACACTATGAGGATATATTTCTCTTTATATTTGTGATTTGTAAATTATTGTTTATTATGTATGTATGCAATTTATAATTATGCAAGGAATAGAGAACAAAAAAATTAAAATAACTCACAAACCACAACTAACACAAGATATATCCTGGGAACCCTTTCAGGAGAAAACTCAACTAGAAGGTGAAGCCTCTCTACTCTCTTTCTCTAAATAGAAAATGGATGCTAGTACAAAGAAGTTGTTGTCACAAAACCATGTACTAAGGGCTGCTACTTAGTGAGATCTCATGCAACTGTTTCAAAACAGACTTTAGACTAAGGATTAGCCTCCCTAGTCAGAGAGGGCTCTCTCACAGGTTTTGATATGCATTTAAGAGCAAAAGATGGCTAACTCTTTATAACAGTGAATGAATTTTAAACTGGTTGGAACAACAAAATCAAGGCTTCTTCCATTGGGCTCATGGAGTTGTACATTTCTACAGTAAACAAGCAATTACTGAATCATAGAAACCAAGGCATATAATGTCTCACTGTTCAAAACATCAACTAAGAAGGACTGCAACTCAACAAGACATACACAGGAAGTCTGAGCATCAATGATGAATTCAGAGTGATTGCATGTCTAGTGAACTGTAAAATAAGATGAATAGAACCAAAACCACATACATTCTGAACATTTGGGACACACGATGAATCTTGGGAAGAAACAATAAGCTTTCTATTACTGTGAAAAGAAACTTTACATACACCAATATGAAAACTCTGTTTTTTTCATAAAAATCTCCAACCCTTGATACATCAGAGTTTCTCCTATTTATAGAAAATAAAACTAAGCTATCTTGAGTCTCCTCCTCCAGCATGAGGGGAGCTCGATATCCTATCATTAATTACCTTATCTATATCTAAACAAACTTATTAAGTACAAAGGTATTGTGCTTTCAATACATAGAGTCCTATTCCTATTCAAACTCTAATTCTATCTCCTCGTATGCATGATTCTCTCCTGATCTTTGACACCTGTGCTTTTCCTGTAGTGGCTGAAATGTATTTGAAAAAGCATTCACTGAACAGGCTGCCTTGGATTCCAACTGTGCTGATGACTCAACATTTGGTGAAGATGTGTGCCCTGTTTTCACGGTCCCTGCCTTCCATCAATCTCTATTTCCAAAAGAACATGCTTCAAGTTGTTTAATACCTTTGATGACCGCGTATAACACCACATGCCTTATGATTTGGATGCTTTGTGAACTGGACATGTGTTTAAGCCGACCTTTACGTATGCATCTTCAGCCAAACCCTAATTGTAGGTAATAAAGTACCTTTATTAAAGTTTTTAGCTTAAGAAAAAAAATTTCACCTTTATGGAAAATGCACACTTGTCATTATCTGAATGGCTATGCTAGCCTTATGTGGTCTCCTTGATGTTCATTAGGCGTTTCCTTTGATAATTTTCTGATCCTTCTATCAAACTGTTTGCATTTCCACTTGTACAGCTGCTACAAAACTGCTGTTCTGACTGAACAATATGTCTTGGGACAGAGTTCATAATTTCTCACAGAAAAGGTATTTGGAACAACTGAAGGAGGTTTTTGTGAACCCATCGGTTCTTAACAAAAACCTCTTTTGGTTTTATGAAAAACGACTCCAGCTGCCCAGAATCGATCCTTGAAGAAGATGTGTAAAACATGAAATTAAAAACTGCATCTACAGCAGTTTCGTAGCGCAACTTTAGTCTTTCGTTTCTCCCACCTCAGAATGGATTTGAAGAAACTGAAAGAGGTTTTTGCATTGAAGCATGTTAGGAAGAAAAACCTCTTTCCGTTTGAAAAATTGAGTTCTCAGCCGCTCAAAAACGCTTTTGTAAGTTAACTAGTAAAAGCAGTTTTTTCTGCTAAAACAGGCTGCTACAGGGGTTTCGTAGCGCGCTACGAAATTGCTGAGTAATTACAAAAACCACAGTTAAGGCCAAAAATTTGAATTCCTTTATCTCTCATGTCATACTATAGCAAATGCGCAGTTACGATTTCTCTTCCCTTAATTGCTGATTAAAAATTTAACACTGCTTGAACTCCATCATCCAACTAAAACAATGATTGGGGAGGTGGTGCTGCAACCACCAATTTTAAAACATCCCTCCTGGAACCATGCATATCCCACATTGATACATGATGAGTAATTGCTTGGAATTGAAATTGAACTCCAGTAGGATTGACATCGCTTTGCCACCTGATACAGACTGATCTCCATTCACTAAGCAATTCATAACTAACTGGATGGATGATCTTGGAGAGCTCATGCTAGTCTCCTCCACACTCATACGTGATGCTTAATGACCTTATGGTCTGCTTGATCTTTCTTGGCCTAATGTGCCTGCTCAGATTCAGAAAAGGATTTGCTGTCATATCCGCCAAGCTGCATAATTCTGGGTGGAAAGGAAGCTAGAACCATGGTCAGTTACCAAAAGTTCTGGCAAATCCAAATTTTTTGAATATTTAATATACTATTTTTCTTCAAGCTACATTCACAGAAACATTCTTGGGACATACAGACTCTCAGCAGTGCATTGCATTTGGAAGGAGACAAGTCAACGCACATCTGTCAGCTGGAAAGAGGCAAAATCCTGACAATCTTTACAACATGAGTAGAAAGGCAGTAGACCAACCAAAGTAACTTCATACTTAAAAGCAAGTATGTGGCTGACCAATAATGAAGAACCCATACCTTAACCATTTCTGTTTCCAACTTCCTTTCAGCCCAACTCACAAGGGAAAAGGATGATATAACAGATATATGCAAAGAATTTAAATATTTATTTTTGGAAAAGGAACTCGAAGCCAAAGCTCAAACTCTGATTTCAGTTTGCGCTACGAAATCACTTGAACATTTTGCGCTGCGAAACTGCTAAAAGGGTTCATGTGCTTATTTGCAGACATTTAGCATCAAAATTTGTCAGTGATAACACCTAGTATGAAGGTTTGCTACCTGCTAGCTTATATTCACTTAAGGATTTTCATTTAGTATTTTTGGAGAAATACAAAGAATGTCATCCTTTTTTGTCATTGGTTGAGAATTGTTGCGGCCACGTTGGGAATCTCATTCAAATCTGGAAAAAAATTATGGTGATTAAGAGTTCATGGATGAAGAAATCCTGGAAGCTTTGTACAACAACCATTTTCATCACCAAGAAGAAATGGTAAATTCTCTCTTGCCTAAAAATGTAATAGATCAACATCATGATGCAGAAAGTTATGATTTGTCTTCTGAGCTTGAAGAAAATTTACAACAGTCTTGTCAAATGTTAAGCCACCAAGAGAAAGAACAATATAGACAATTAAATTTTTCATCAACCCTTTTATTTCCTCTATTTTATTTCCAAGAAGAGTCTTATCAAATTCTGAATGATGAAATTCAAAACATTGAGCTCACTTTACATGAAGATGAAGGTGTTCTTGATGAAAGTAGTAAGCTAAAAAATGACAATTATACTCCACAATTACAAGAGGATAATGAAGAGTAGATTTTTTTAGACTTCTTGGATAGTGAAAAATCTATTCATGATTATACATCTCTTGAATTGACATACTCTGAATTTTTTGAAAATCAAGGTGACATGCTTGTTGAGCCACATAAAGGATAATTTTTTTACATTTCTCTTATACATGAGGCATATGTCGCATTTGAAAATCTTCAGGAATATTCAAATTCCTTTTTTTGTATGATGAGAATAATTCTATCAAACAAATTTTTGATATTTCACTTGAGGATGATATTAAAGTTGACTACATAGAACATGGACAACCAACAGTTATAGATGGAGCTTCCATTTTTCCATGCATTCATCAACAAGGACATATTCATGATTTTTGGGATTCTTTTGCATTTATGTTGCAAAAATTAGAGAATGATAAATGTGCAGCATTCTTCTAAAAAATGGAGAAATTTTGAATCTGGGTTCAAATTTCATGTTGTTGGGTCATCTTATATATATATATATATATATATAAATATGTATATATATTATATATATATTATATATAGTCTAACTACGCAACAGTGGAAAGTAATCATGTAAATATTGGCTTGATTGGTTACATTGGAGGGATCATTTAACATGAGTGTATATATATATCTTCGGCAAGTGTGGACAACCATCATCAATGTTTGAAGCTCGAGGAGAAGGCCCTAAGACTTTGGTGATGTGTTGTCAAATTTATTATTTCCTTTAAATTTTTCAGCTTTGTAATTAGTTAATTAGTTGAGTTTTAATATTTTTGTGTTTGAATCCATTGCCCAATGGTTAGGCTACTAGTCTACAGTGTTCTTGGCACCTGACTAGGAGGTTTCCATCCCCATTGGAGCTAATTTTAGGGTCCTAGGGTCTAGGGATCAAAGTGTCTTTACCTCTTTCTATTCATTTTGGGGGTTTGTATGTCAATTTAGCTTATGATCACTGATGGAATAGTGTAGGGGGTCGTTTTCTAAGGTCACTACAAGTTTTCCATGTCATAAAGGGGTTTTTAATTACAAAATTAAGTTTATGCGAATCTAAAGTCCATGAGAGGGTCATAAGGTAATATTTCCAAATCTGTACTCATGTAGACAAACAGAGTCATTAAGGGTTCAAGGGGTCTTTTCATGGGGGTCTTATTTATCACAAGTCAAAAACATGACAGCCAGTTAAGGCTCTATGGGTCTCTTAGTGGTGTCCATCATCCCCATGTCACCATTCCCATGTTACCATTCACAATTCATAATTCACCTTTATGTACTCCTTTCATGCACCATTTATCATCATTTCACCCCTAAATTCACATCTCATCATCATGCCATTACACCCCCTATATTCATAACTCATTATCATAATTCATAATTCATAATTCATGTGGAAGAAGGTTGTTGCGCACTTGCTGCGCAAACTCCAAGCCACACATTCGTTGCGCAACCATTCCACAATCTAAGAACAACCATTATGGAGGTCTGCAAGCATGAAGGGAAGCACTTGAGGGTGATTCATCATCACTAGGTCATATCAAACACATCTGCATACTCATCTTTGCACAAAACCATATGCAACCATATCAACTATGGGGGTATGTGGCACTCTGCTATGAATCTGCTGCAAAACTAATTGTTTTAGTCATCATTTGCGAAAGAGGTTTATGAACAACTCAAATCGAATTTCAAAAGAAGGAAAGATGTTTTTTCCAAGAACAGACGTAATAACAAAAGCATCCTTTAGTTTCAGAAAAGGTGTTATGGTTTTGGAGATATGAAACATTGTTGGAGGCTAATTGTTTACAAAATTAAATTCTGTATTTTCCTCTTGTTTCAGTAAAAAAAAATTGGCATGCATTTATAACATATGGAAGTGAATTTTCAAAAAATAAATAAGGTTTGTCTCCAACATGGGCCAAAGAACAAAAGTCTCTTTGTTTTTTTTGCACAACTATCACAATTTGGGAATTATGGGTGACACTTAGAGATCCATTTTCCACAATTTCTTGCTGACAAAGTTCTGAAATTTTTTGAAATTCAATTTGTAAATCAAATTTTGGTAGGTTGTATGCATTTTGGGTGTTATAAGGTGAATGTGATGAATGGATGGGCACTACAATGTTTTTTGGAGCGGGAAATGTCAATCAAATTCAAAATTTGAATTCTACTGCGGAAATGGTGAGCAGTGAGTTAGCAGGTCAATAAAGGCTAAGAAAGATATCTCAAGGGTTCTACACCAGCTAAACACCAATTCAAGCATACCCAGTAGCTTAGTTTCATCTAGAACGGTCTGCAACTATGTCAAGCATGGAGGTTATTTTTCCTTGTTGCGCAACTATATCAGTCGAGCTTATTTTTTTCATTTTGTTATTTTAGGACCTTCTAGAAGTATGTTGGTTATTGGTTGTGAATAAGCATAGATAAGTTAATTAAATTGATAAGTCTAGACATGTTGTTTCTAAACTTTTTGTAAGCTTTAAAACAGTGATGTTTCTGAAATCATGATAGGTTTAGTATGGTAGGTTTCTGCTTTTCTCCAAGTACATTGTATCGAGCATGTTTTATTCATTTTCAGTGAATTCAACCACCTTAAGTGGTAATTTCGGGTTCCCATTTGTAATTAATGAGGGAAAAAGATGAAAAATGGGTTGGGGTCACTGTGTGAGAGACAATTCATGGTTTTCAAATCGTAAATCTTTTTGAGATTAATGAATCTTATGCAAATCAGAAGTACTTGATATTTGTTTTAAGAGATTCATGTGACTTTGTTATTTATGTATGTTTCTTCTCCCATTGCATGTTTCATTTTCCATATCAGTTAGATCTCCATATTTCATTCATTTATGTTGGATTGTTGGGGCCTGACCCAAGTTCATAAGTGATTTATCCAAACAAATCCTGAAACTACTAGCCCTTTCGGCAACAACCCGCGGTGCGTGGACTGAGGTCTCACCCAAGGTAGTATGGGAGGGTGATAGAACCAGGTTTTCACACCTTAGGGATATCTTGATGAAGTCTAGGAAGTTCGTGAACCGAACCCGTGTGCTTCGCTACTCCATGCAACTGTCTGTCCTTTGCAACTTGCGCAACTTCTTCTGCGTAGCTTTGTAAAGAGCACGAAGAGGTGCTATCTAGATCCTTTATCCTTACTATGCTATTATTATAGATCTTGAATTAATTGTGTGTACCCAATATTCTCATGAACCATTCAACATTCATAACAAGTGCGCGCAGTGATAAAACTGTAAAGAGATGCATAAATACAACATAAGCATAAACACACAGTATTTAAGAATCAAATTATCTTTCATTAATCCTCTATTCAAGTACAATCCCAACTCTGCCCTCTGCACTCAGCTGTAGGGGTCTACACACACAACTGCGAAATCTATCAGGCCTCTACGCACTCAGTTACAAAGCCTCTTCCTACAACTACAACCCAAGACTCAAACTTATAGACTCAGAGCTAATTCATCATCTAAAAGAACATGTTATTTCTCCAAAACCCCGACTCACTTTACACTTAGAGCCTCGCTCTATTTATAGAATCCCATGGTCCATGGACCATGGGTAGGCCAATATACCATACATTAAATTACATTATCTTAGGGAAGACAACCCTAGACTCTCGTGCTCTGCGCCCGTATTTTGAGGGGTCTTTACCTTACACTTGACCAAAATTCGGGTTTCAAGCCCCAAAACCCTGCTGGGGGGATCCGCTGCCCAACAAGCCCCCAACACAATCATCATGACTTGTCCCGAGTCACTTTGATAGTGTGGTGATCTTTGTACGAAGTCCATGCAGCAGGTCTCACACAGCTTGGGTGTCTACAACACACTGTTCTGCCACCTGTTGTACTTGTTGTACACGTATCTCTAAATTTTCGTGTGGCCGGTCACATTCCTGTCCAACTTGAGATCTATTTACCGAATAATAAACTTCGAATTTCTCTTTCTTGTATACTGTTCTTCCTTGATCACCTGTGCTCTGATACCATGTAGAATTTTTTCTACAAATCAGCTAGCTCTGATACCATGTAGAAATTTCACTTGTAGATCAAACTGATATATGCAATGTACTAAAGCATAATACTTGATCTAGTTCTAGAATACATTAAGCATAAGCATAATCGATTTCATGAGCAACATCAAGCATAAACACATATAACTGATCAAGAGAAATAATCAACTATAACACAAGATATATCACTAGGGAAAGCACCAGCATAAAACCCCAACACTGTATTATCAATCAAGTGGAAATCCTCTTCAGATTACAAAAAAAATCAGCTCAAGAGCTATCCTATACTCTCTACAATCAGAGGATGAATATCATAGACTCCCTAGGGCTCAATATATAGGCCACAAGTCCTCCAAGCTCCTATATCACGTAATTCTCTTGGAAATAAATCCTTCTCCATGCAAGGAATATTCACCCAAAATCCTAGCAACTGATAGTACATTGTCCCACCATCTAAACTCAATTGGGTCTCTGTCTGAACTGCCACACATCAGTTATCCATGAGAGGATACTTAGTTATCTAAAAATAATAGCTGTCACATGCATGCAAGCATTAACATACTATATCTCACTATTTTAACAACTTGTTAAAATAATGTAGCTAGACTTGACTAAGTTAAACTAAGTCAATTGATCCTCCCATTATAGAACTCATACTTAATTCCTCAATCAGTGGAGAGAATCAAGGATAAATTCCTCAATCAGTGGGACAACTAATTGCATGTTCTCACAAACACTTCTAGTTTAATTTTCCATAACTAATTAACTCATGGAGATTAATTAATTAATATTTTAAACTGCTGTTAAGACCAAATTCGTTTTTACTTCCTATAGTTAGACCAGGGACTACTAAAAATAGGAAGGAACCATGAAATTCTATTTTTAGAAGATGTTATTTTTAGCAGTTTCACCTCTCACCCAAGGTGGCCAAAATGCTCATTGGCCAAACTGCTATTTTTAGACATGCTATTTTTAACAGTTCTATTTTTAGCACTTTCTAAGTTTAGCATTTCTTGTTGCACACTTTTCAACACCAAGTATAGACAACTGATTAGGGCTATGATGTACCTTGTGAACACCCATCTAGACATATGCTATGCACTAAATACATTGAGTTAATTCATGACCGAGCCCTGCCACACACATTGGATAGATGCTTGACACCTATTGAGATATTTTCATGGGTCGATAACACTTGGCTTGAGATATTCTGTAGGAAATGTTCAACTTCATGGATACATTGATGTTGATTGGGCTGAAAATATCATCGATAGGAAACGTACATGTTTTAGCCTTGGATCTGCCATGATATCTTAGATGAGCAGAAAACAAAATTCTGTATCATTGAGCACAACCGAAGCAGAATATATTTCCACTAGCATGGCTAGTTGCGAGGAAATCTAGTTGAGAAAGCTCTTTGGAGAGTTTTTTGAGCAGGTCCTAGATACAACAGTGATATACTATGACAACAAGAGTGGAATCCATTTGGCAGAAAATCTTGTTTCATGACAAGTCCAAGAATATTGAGATTCAATATCACTTCATTCGAGACATGGTGCAAAGAGGAGCTGCCAAGCTCCATCACATATCTACAGATGAGAAAATTGCAAATATTCTCACCAAGGCATTACTAAAGAAAAAGTTCTTGATTTTCAGAGAACAACTTGGATTGATGGATGTAGCCCCTCCGAACAAGGGGCAACACTGATCGAGGACACCCAGCATACTCTTCCCATCCTCCTTGAGATTCCAAGGTGAGGAATTGAGATAGAGGGCTCCGGGGGTTGAGGGAACTTTGGAAAATATGGAATTACCCTATCTATTACCCAGGGTAGAAGAATGATTCTCCCCTATCTCTGTAGGGCTCGAGAATGTTTCTCCCCTCTTGGTCTTTGTAGACTATACCCTAGTTGGAACCATACCCTCAAGCGGGCCAGCTTGATGGGAATACTGCTCCTTGTTTTATCCAACGAGTTCAGAGTGTACAACCCAAGTCGATTATGATGCATGTGTTCTACCACATGACTACTGAGGGTCATTGTTGGGAAGACCAGTAGGCAATAAGATTGGGTTGAGGGAAAGATCCTCTGATGAGATTCCAGGGTTGAAGATGTGATCCCATGTATGATATATAATCCTTTTGCTCAGTATTTGTGGATGTTATTTCTCCTTTATTCTTCTTCTTCTACATCCAAGAAAGTTTCAACAGATATAGTTGATTATAGATGGTCAAATTTGTATAGGATGATGTGAAGATCAACTGACAGATATTGGCAGGTGGAATTCTTTCTAGTTGAGAGGGAGTGTTAATTTTTGCAACTATTTTCCAATTCCACATTTGACAACTTAGATGACTGAGATGATGCTTTCATTTAATTCCTCTCTTCGAGAGGACTAAAAATGACCCAAAGATCACCTAATTTGATTAATTGGAAGTTAAGTTTTGAATTACTTTATTCATTCATTCATTATGGAATGGGTTGGCCCTAACCACTTGGGTAACTTCTTGGGTCAATATCAACCCAATTAAACCCTCAAGAAATCCTATAAAAGGAAGCGACCTCAACTTCATTTCAACACACTTGATCAAGGTATTTTCTATTCTTCTATTTTGTTTTGGTTCGCATAGGTTCGTCGAAAGGAGTTTGCACAAGGTCCGAAATCACAAGCGAAAGGTTCGCTATGGGTTAGGTTTTTCTGGATCTCAGTCGCTGGCACAAAACATGATATTTTCATCCTTGGACACAGGAAAAAACTAGGAAAGGGAGAAACTCTGGCTCTTTGGTCACTCAGAGACAGTTTAGTGAGAGTGACTCTGGGTTCAGAGGCAGATTGGAAGGTTCAGGTTCCCAGTAACTTACACACAATAGTCCTAGAAGCAACCAAGACATCTTGGTCACTCACACTACAACAATAAGGGAGCAACTATGGGTTTTAGCTGTATTGAGCCACATTCACAAGCATAAAAAATTCCTGAGAGCGACCCTGCAATCATAGTCGCTCACATATAGTGACTGGGAGAGTGACCAAGGATTTTCTATCACACACAACTAGTTGTGATGAGGGCGACCAAATTTCAGATCTAGATTTGACATCTTTGATTTAGTTGACTTCAATGATCTAGAAGATTTGGGTTCCTCTATATCGTTATACAGATCTATAGATCTATATATATGATTTATTATTATCTGCTGCAAATCATATGTATTGGGCTCATTGTACTCACTGCTGAAATATTTTTATGATGATATCTTAAAGAAGAAAATTTGAAAATGTTTCCCCCTTGTGAGGTTTTTGTTGGCATTATGTTTCAAGTGTTGTCCTTGATGGCAACTCACTCAGAGGATGGTACAGGTGTTGGCAACTTAATCAGAGGACAGATCTCAGTACAGCAGGACAAGAAAGAGGTATACGCAGGTTTATCAAAGAGAATCCGCGTATACACGCAGGTTTGCTTCAGTAAAAGCG
>APFE030909780.1:100825-115441 GCA_000404065.3 Pinus taeda | reverse complement strand
GAGGCGCCACAGAAGGCGCAGTGCAGAGACGCCACAGAGGCGCCACAGAAGGCGCAGTGCAGAGACGCCACAGAAGGCGCAGTGCGGAGACGCCACATAGGCGCCACAGAAGGTGCAGTGCGAAGGCGCCACAGAAGGCGCAATGCGGAGACACCACAGAAGGCGCAGTGCGGAGACGCCACAGGCCAGAGAAAAGGAAATTGCTAGGGGGTTGTAGCTCCCTTCCAGGAGAGACTGGAAAACAAGAGAGAGTTGTTGCTCTCTGCAGGTTGCAGCCTGCGTACTGGTAAAGGACTGCACCAGTACAAGACCATTGTAAAAGGAGTTTCTAATTTGAAGGAAGATAGAGACATATTGCAGCAGGTGGTTTTCACCCACATTGGGTTTCCACCTTATATCTGGTGTTCTTTGATGTGACTGTCCGTTTTTCTTGTTCATGCTCATTGTTTTATGGTACTGATATGCAAAAATAATTCAAAGTATAAATAAGGAAGAATTGTTAAAAGGACTAGATAATACTGATTCACCCCCCCTCTCAGTATTATTTTCAACAGAGTTTCCTTACTTTCATTATGTTTAGAGCTCAACCGTATTGCATGCCCCAAATAAGCTATTTTAAGGTCTTTTTTGCTCTTGCATTTTCCTGAGTTTTGAAGTTGAAATGCATTAAACAATTGACACAAATATCTTGAACATGTGTTAAGTGTTAAGTTTAGATGATGCATACCTTGTCATTCTAGTATTTTTTATTTGTTGAGAATTGATTGCCACACTTGTTAGGATTGTTTGCAAAATGGGGAATTTACTTGATTCCTTTAACCACTATTCTTTGCATATCCAACTTTGAGTGAAACTTTTCTTCCTTCCAATGTGCTTTGAACTTAGCTAGTCACATGCTAAAACATAATTTTAATAGATTTACAAACATAAAGATACATATCCTAATAAGAATCCCATACAAAGGAAAATACATTTATGTTTCTATTCATTTTCCTTGTATTTCTATTGATTTGAATGTAACCCAACATTGGATTGTTTATTGCTAGAGTAGCTATAACCATTAATTCATTTTTTAGATGCACTAAAGACACCAAAATTGAAGCATTTTCATGGTATAAGGAATTCGATTCATGTCTCCTCTTTCTTTGTCTAGAGGGACTTCTATGTTTGGGAAACAGTGGGAGTTGAACTTGTCTTTCCAGAGACATGGTAATAACAATGACTTCTACACTACCATTAAACATTAGAACAATGAGCGGCATGGAGTGCTCTTTGGCTTTATCTAATCATTATCTACCTTTGAGTCTTTCCACTAAGAGGGATTTCAATTTTTCCTTTGGAAATCAAAATGACTTTTCCTTTATGCAAGAAACCAATACTTGGTCATGGTCAAAGCAAAGTCCACAACAAAAGACAATATCTTCACAATCCAAGGATTGTTTCTAATTGTAGTCATAATTTTCCAACACAAGGTAGCTAGGAATACCTTTACCTATATGTACAAAAATACATTTCTCAACATAGTAATGCAACGATAAGGCTTCTTTAAGAGCCACACAACACAACTTATGTCATAAACAATTTTAATGAAGAATTTTGCACATCTATAACTCATTTTTTCACAAATATAAATTATTTTTCTTTATTTATTTGATAGAAGTTTGGATTAGACTATACAAACTAAATTTATTACAAAACCAAATCATTGATTATGTTGCTATAGGAATCAAAATATATTCTTTTTATTATTGTTGGTTTCCAACAATCATGATTTTGTTTGCATTAAAAAAAATCCACACATTATCCAACTTGCTCTTCAATTCCACTAATTTTGCAAGCTATGGTCTAAAAGCTTGTCATTCTCTTTACCCTTTGAACTATGGACATGATCCCCCACTTATCTACAGTTCCTAACATTGGAGATCCTATTGTGCCTTTCTCAATGTTTAGATGGATGTACGATGGTGTAAACATATTTTTTGCATGGTATTAACATTTTTCAATAATAGTCATCTCATTCCATTCGTGTGGATCTTCATAATTTACAATAGGCGGAAGATGCCAAGGGCTCCTAAATAACACTACACACCAAAGTTCGATCAGTTAGGTAATGGATCGGCCGCCAAAGCAGAATAATTGACCTAGTCAGTCTAGGCATGGGTATGGCTCGGTCAACCAAGCTGAGTCCGAGTGAGACTGGCCTAGTTTTAAAATTATGATGTAGATTTTATGTCCCCAATATGTATTATAGTTGGTGGTTGATTATCCCTCCATCCAAATATTTTAAACTTGAGAGGGAGATCTCGTGGAATTTTCCTTTTCTAAAGAAATGCCATCCATCTGTAATGACGAGCTTGTTGCAACTTAGTTTGAGACTGAAGGTATTGAAGCGGCTAATGATCTGTGTGAAACACTGTTTCCTTACCCATTAAATAATGTTTCCATTTCTTAACACTTTCAACCAAAGCAAGAAATTTTTTATCATATGTCGGATAATTCATTACTTCCTTAGAAAAAGTTTCAAAATGAAAACAAACTGGTTTCACTTTTTGAAGTAAGACAACACCCATTGCATAACCACTAGCATTTGTTTCAATTTCGAATGGTTGTTGAAGATATGGTAAAGCTAATATTGGTGCTGTGACAATTTTCTTTTTAAGTGTATCAAAATATTTTTGTTGTTTTCCTCCCCACTTAAAGGGAATTTTAGAACCTGTTAAAGCATGGAACGATGATGCAATCAAAGAAAACTGAGCAATAAATTTCTTCCAGTACTGAATTGCACCTATAAAACTTCTAACTTCAGTCACATTTTGTGGTACTGGCCACTTAACAATCACTTCGATTTTAGCCGGATCTATTTTCAAACTTCCACCTCCAACTATGTAACCAAGATAATTTAGTGAAGTTTTTCCAAACTCACATTTGGAAAGTTTAAGGTACAATTTTTCCCTATGCAACACTTCAAACACCTGATTAACATGCCTAACATGCTCTTCCATACTTAAACTTAAAATTAGGATATCATCTAAGTATATTATGACAAATTTATCAATGTATGGGCAGAATACATCATTCATAACCTGCCTGAAAGTTATTAGAGCATTACATAAACCAAAAGGCATTACTAACCATTCAAATAGTCCATGCCTAGTTTTGAATGCAGTTTTCCAGATGTTTTTTTCTACTATGCGAATTTGATGATACCCACTTCTTAAATCTAACTTAGTGAAATAAACAACATTCAGTTAATCAAGTAAATCATCTATCCTGGGAAGAGGATACCTGTTTTTTATTGTGATTTTGTCTAAGGCCCTAAAGTCGACACACATTCTCCATGTCTCATCTTTCTTAGGAACCAAAATTATAGGTGAGAAACATGGAGATGAACTGGGTCAAATAAAACCTTTTTCAATCAATTCTTGGATTTGTTTCTTTATTTCTTCATTCTCTATAATTAACATGCAATATACTCCAATATTAGGAAGAGGGGAATCAGACATCAATTGTATCTCATGTTGTATTTCTCACTGAGGAGGAAGACGTTTAGGTTCTCTAAATAGACTTGGAAAAGATTCTACCACTTTAACCAAACTATCTTTAAACTGAGACTCACAACCTGAAAAAGCATCATGTCGATCCTTATGTTGTTCTTTTACAACCATGAGTACATATTTCTTACTTGAACTTATTAATCGATTCATCTGATTAACTGAAACTAAATCCAAGTGTGATTTGAGTTTATGTGCCTTGAAAATATATTCAATCCCATCTTTCTTAAGGTGATATTTATGCTCTTTCCTATGAAATAGTGCATCACGATCATAGAGATAAGGACTTCCTAGCACTAATCCACATATATCTACTAGAATCACATCTAAATCCACTTCATCAATGTAATTAGTTGTAATGAAAAATTTTAACCCATGCTACTTTGTGACATTAATCTGAGTCTCTTTATTTAGGCAACCTAGTGGGTATGGTCTTGGATGATTTTGTGTCTCCAAACCCAATTTTTTAACTAAATCTTCATATATTAAATATGCATGTTATCCACTGTCAAATAATGTATCTATTTTCTTGCGCTTAGAAGTTATCTTTATATGAAATAATTCAACCTTTTTATCCTCATTCAGATGATTTGTGTTTGAGGAAGGTGCAGAAGTACTAGAACTTGAACCAGTATCATAAGTTTTACCTGTCGAAACCATTGCAGTTATTTTACCTTCATCACCTAATTCAGAACCTAAATCTTGTTGGATTGTTGCATTAGCCTTCTTGTCACCTTTCTTTTTATGGAACTTCTTTGGTTTGAGTTCTCGGTGAAGTTTCCAACATTTTGATTCATCATGTTCGATCCTCTGGCAATGAATACAAGTAGGTATTTCACTTTCCTTCTGAGCTCTCGCTGGTCTCTTTCCCTTCAAATTTCTATTCTTATTGTCTTTGGAATCCTTGATTTCCAACTATCTGGATAGTTTCTGTGAAGACTTGAATGGTCTGCCACCTGATTCAATATGTATGGCTTGAACACACACTTCATCAAAGTTGTCAAGATTAAACATCAATAATGCATGTTGTAAATAGGAATGCAAACTGCCAATGTACAATAATAAAATTTCACATGTATCTAATGGAATACCAAGCACCAAAGCTTTCTTCCTGAACTCCTAAGTAAACTCCTAAACATATTGCCCCTTACCTTGCCTCAAATGATGCCAATCAATAACAGCTTGCTGCATGTATCCCAAAGGATAGAATTGTTTTCTAAGAGCTTTTAAAAACTTAGACCATGAAAAGATGACTTTAACTTTTCGTTTTATGTCTATTTGAGTTTTACTTTCCCGCTAGGTTAAAGTTGTTCCCCCCATTCTAAGTGTAGCTAACTGAATTTTTGTCTTTTCATCAGAAATGTTCTGAATACGAAAATACACTTCTAACTGCTTAATCCAGTTATCTAACTTTTCAGGATTCATTTTGCCATCATAAATAGGTAGCTCAAATTTCACATCAAGTTTCAAAAGAGATGATTTCTTAGGTTTCTTTTTTGTTTCAAAATCTGAACTGGAAGAAGAAGAAGAAGAAGATGACAATGATGGAGATGACAGAGGAGAAGGAGGTTTGCCAGCTTTGCCTTTTCCCTTGTCCTTCTTCAGTGTCTTTGAATAAGAAGTTGCATCTCTCGCTTTCTTATCTTCGTAGAGTTCTCCCAACATCTCTTGCATGCTCAAAAACACTTTCTGAAATTGTTCCTCGCTCATCTTCTCTTCAGGAGTTTCACCTGCATCAGATCCTGTCATGCTCGATTTATGAGCAACTTTTCGCTTTCCAATCTCTGGATCAAACTCCTCAAGTGTTCCTTCTCCACATCGCAACTTAGACCTGGTTAACATTCACATGCAAAAATTATACAAAACACAACTTGCTCTGATACCAAATTATATGATCTGATATTGATCTTAAACTAAACTGAAGTAGAATTTATTATCTGCCAAATAGTGAATTGATCGTTAACCTTAAGTGTTAAATGTGGAAGTCTGGGGGAAAGAAATTGATTTAAGACTTAATCAAGAACTTAAGAAACATAATTAAGCATGAATTTGCAGCAAAAACAGAGGTATAAGACAACAAACATTGATTACGAAGTTCATCCCAGAGGGACTACGTCTCTTGGTTTGCTTTCAAGATGGGCATCCTCTTTATTAAGATTGATCAAAATAGGTATTTTAAACAATAAAAACCAGACTGAATGTGCACATAGGCACTTATGGTCTCTGTCAACAGAAATACCTCTCTCCTAGCTTTCCAACGCCTGTCTCGGTTCCCAATTCCACCTCTAGACAACTAAGATACACTGAAAACAACAACTGCCTCTCTGGCTCAGTGTCTACCGACAAGTCTAAAAAAATCACACCTTCTCTTTACCATGAACAAAAGGTTGAATTTATAGTGAATTAGGTTCATTCGAGGCCCCTCAAGCTCAGATAGGCATGAATGGGTTGCAATAAAGGTTTAATGGCTCGGTCTTGTTACAAGATGATGCCTTAGGATAGGGTTACATGGTGGTTCAATTAAAAATAGTGCAAACATCATAAAAAACCCAAAAATGCACCATAGGTTATAGCATTAACCCCCCAACGATCAGCTAATGGCGTGTAGAGGTTTAACTGCGGATATGTGACTGTGGTCTAACCGCTGGCTACCACCTTGCAGGTTAGGTTTGGCGGTTCCACTACCAACGCGATCTATCTGACTTTCATGTGACAACTATGCTGCTGTGGTTATCATAACTGCATTCTAACTGCGCAACTGTCCATTCTGCCTGGCGGTCTTCCTTACCTGCGTGGTTGCGCTCGTTTGACTGTTCACATGGTCGACGGTTCCGCTGCGGTTTTTGCACAGTTAACTGTGATTTAATTTGTATTGCATATATTTTATAAGAAAGTTCGATTATTGGGTTTTGTGTTGAATAGGTTTTGTACCATAGGTTTTCTGCATTAGGTTTAGCACATAGGTTGTGTAGTTTAGGTTCACACTTAGATTTAGTGATAGGATTTAGGACTTTAGCTTATGAAGTATATGTTTATAAGATTAGGTTTTTATTCCTTGGCTTAGGGTTTTAACCTTGTTACTTAATCTTAATAAATAAAAAACCATCACAATAATATTGTCGCATTACAACAATAATCAACAAAACTAGGATGACAACCTGTGCCATATCCACCATGAAGAAGTAACCAACACCCTAAAGAACTAAAGAACACTGACGATGCTGAAGAAGCTGAAGATGACCTGAACTCTCTAGATACAATGGACTGGTAAGATCCTCCTGGATCAACAATGATCTCAAATGCTGGAAATGACTGCTCCTTTAATGCTTTGTGTTGCCTTGAAAACTACACTGCTGGCTAAAAAAGGACTACAAGAAACTCCACCTTCAATGCTCAAAAAATGTTGTAAATATAACCCCAAGATCCTTGACCAAAACCCACTAAAACCTAGCAATGGTTTGGCTCGATTTTGACCTCCCAAAATTGACCCCCAAAGGCTCTATGCAATTTTTGCACTGTCTGCTACAAAGATACGGTTGGAAACCCCACTTCTGGTGCTCAAAAAATTTAGAAACTTTATATTTGGGATCCTTGTCAAAAACCCAGAAAAACCGATAAATGGTTTGTTCAAATTTTAACCTTCCAAATTCGACCTCCAATAGGCCCTACACCCTCCAAATTTCTCAAGGAATATGACTTGCAATGAAAACCAATTAAATCCTCCCCCAAGCTCCAAAAATGCAGCAATCACCTCTCCAAATATTTCCCTTAACCTCCATGGTTAAGTTCAGCCTCAAATATTAATACTCTACCCTCCACGTGAGCACTGAGTGTTGCCTCTGCGCTGGCCCAGGAAGTGCGAAAATCACCCTGCAAGGTTGCACACTCCTCCACCTCCAAAACTCTCTCAAATTCCAACAATCCTCTGATGCCTCCTCTCTGGAAAATATCTCACCCAAAATCCACTGCAAGACGCCATAAGCAAAATCAACCTCTTCTTCACTACGTCCTCCAATAATACACACCACCAGAGATGAATGCAATCGCTAGAAATCACAATGAGATCCTCCTCCTGAAGAAATGAAGAAAAACCTTCCTAGTGTGGCACTTGAAGTCCCCCAAAGAAAGGGTGAGCTCTTTGCTTGAAGAACTCTTGCTAAACAACAAGTGACTTAGCTAAGAAGCTCAAGCAACTAAAGAGAATTTTGATATGCCAAAGATGATGAAATAAGGAGAGTTCCCTTCCTTATATAGATTTTGTGGAGAAATTTTCCTCCATTTTCCCTCCATCGTGGGTCCCTCACTTAACCATCGATTTCCCCTCCATGCAATTCGAACTAGGGAATGCGTATGGGTGGCCCCCACGTATAACTTAACCACATCAAAATAACTTCTAGCCTCCTAATAAAATTGAATGGGCCCCATAACCTCCAAAATTGACCCCAAAATATAGAAATTAATCATGTTCCAAAATAGTTTAGGAAGGGACATTACACTTTCCCGTACTAAATATCACATCGTAATCACGATCCTCCAACATGGCAACTGAACTCAAATTCTTCTTCAAACCTGGAACATACATGACATCTTTTAATGTGAGAGGAGTACACGACTCCCTCTGAAAGGTAATAGTAGTGATGTTGGTCGTGCTATACATCGCATCATCTCCCATATGAATGTGCATCTAGAGGTCCTTCTCCTCCAACTCAATGAAGAACTCTTTGTTGCTAATCATATGGAATGAGGCTCCACTATTCAAGTACCACACACTACCCATCACCGATGTCACCATGCAAGCGATGAGGGTGAAATCTAGCTCGAATTGTGAAGCAAGAGCTTCATCTGCCACTCCTCCCGGGGGATTCTTAGTGACCTTCTTGTGCAAACACTTTGTGGCATAGTGTCCCATCTTGTGACAATGAAAACAATTAATCTTTGATAAGTCCTTCTTCTTGTTTCCCTTACTGGAATTTGATTTGGAATGGGATGACTTCTCCTTCCCTTTCTTTTCCTTTCCATCTAAGGCATAATTCTCCTCATCATCTTTCTTGGATAAGGATCCATCTCTGGTGCTCCATCGAATCCCTTCTTGTACCAATTCAGACAACAATCACTCCCACTCTCGTAGCTTCTCCCTCCGATTAACTGAGTCCTCGTAATTGTGCCAACTCTTGGGAAGGCCTATAAGTGTTATGCTCACCATATCGTCTTCATCAACAATAACAATGACACTTCCAATCTCATCCCAACATTGAGTGAACTTGGTCAAGTACTTTAGTATTAAGTCATAATTCTATATCTTGATCTTTCTAAGCTTGTCCTTCAATGCCAGCTTCTTGTGGCCACTGTTGTTTTGAAACAAGTCTGTCAAGACCTTCGAAATTGCAAATGGATTTTTCTTACCGTGGAGGTTCAAGACAATATGATCTCGAACTCCTTATAAGATAATCCTTCTTGCCTTTGCCACACACTTTCTCTACTCTACCAGATATTGAGCATCAGTTGGCTTAGGAATATCTTTGTTTATGGATTTCATAAGCATGTTGTCTTCCAGCACTACCTCCATCCCATCCTTCAAGCAATATAGCTTGAACCACCCTCAAGGGCATATTCGAGTCTCAATATACAGAACAACATCCTACTAGCTCTGAAGTATGATATTGTAAATTCGATTTCTCCTACAAAAGACAAACTCATATTCTCCTCTTCTATAGAGATTTCAGCTTTGATACCATGTAGAAATTTCTTGTAGATTCAAACTGTAGATTGTAATATGCTAAAAAACTGACTTGAATCTACCATACTCATCAGTGGAAATAATAAACGATCAATGAAATCACGAAGCATATAAGAGAAAGAATTCAATCACACATAACGCAATGATTTTCTAGGGAAAGTCGCAACTAAAAAACCATGTTATATGTTAATTAGAAAAATATGAGAAGATTACAATGCTTTTCTCAAGCTTGAGCAACCTCTGCACTATCTCAATCTATCTCACTGCTTCATAAAAAATCTCAAGCCAATACTTAGCCAATTCTGCTCCCTGCCAAGCTCCTATTTTCTTGCGCAGTTCCCTTGGGAATTAGCCCATATTTAATTGGGAAATCCCACAATTATGAATTCTGTAATCCTCGTGGGCCTTCCTCTAATTGCATGCACCACCTGTACAATTCAAATGAGTATAGAAATTGTAGTGCAATGTCCCTGAACTCCAATTTAAATTGGGTCTTTCTCTGAATTAACATGCATGAGTTAATTATGAGTGAATTTTCAGTTTACTTATGAGTGTTGGTTACACCCCACTACAATAAATCACACCTCACTACAGTAAGTCTCACCTCACTACAGTAAGTCACAACCCACTACAATAAGTCACACCCCACTCATTCTTGTTACACCTCAATGATATTGGTTACACCCCACTATTCTGATCTCACTAATTTCTCCATCAGTTGGAACTAGTTTAACTAAATTTAACTCAATTAGACTGAATTAAATAATTACAACTCAAAATAAACTCAATTAGTGCTCTTAATTGTTGGAAACACTCTACATGACTCTAGTTAGACTCCCAACTCGAATTTAACTAAGCTAACAAAGTCAAATCAACTCGGTTAACTATTGCAAGCTGTTATGAGATATGGAATTACAATTTAATCCCTAGTTTAATTCAAGGACAAATTAAGTTAGGATTTTCTTGTTGCATTTTCAACGAAAGGTGAAGGAATTGGTTAGAAATATCCTCAACTGATTCATTAGGTTTCATTCTTAAGAGATTGATTCTTTTACAAACATCTCGGTAATTATACCTATCAAAGGCTTGATGAAGCTCCTCGAGGAAATGATGAAGGGAATGGATGGAAGCAGGTGGCAAGGTATGGCACCATCGATTAACACGACCTTCAAGCGTGAGGAAGAAAATCACACAAGCAAACTCTTCATCATTGATTTTGTAAGATTCACAATGATGAAGGGAATGGATGGAAGCAGGTGGCAAGGTATGACACCATCAGTTAACACGACCTTTAAGGGTGAGGAAGAAAAGCACACAAGCAAACTCTTCATCATTGATTTTGTAAGATTCGCAAAATTTAAGAAAATAAGAAATGTGCTCGGTCATGGATCTTCCATCCTCACCATCAAACTCTAATTGGGACAAGTGATAGAGAGGCTCATCGAGGATTGAAAATTGATAAATGGAAAAATTAGAGAAACACTGCAGGAGTAAGATTTGGGGATGAGGCATTTTAGATAAGAGGTTCAAACCAGATTCAATGTGTTCAACTTATCATCTGGCCCTCCTTCTAGCACCAATGTTAATGGTGCTGGAAATCCATCAACCAATTGGTTTCCCCGATGTGAAGTCCCAATTAGACCTCGCACCATTTGGAGTAGGATCCCCATCCAGAATATCAACCTGGTTCCCATGTATTCTTATAGATTTGCCTCGGCTCTAACTATTAGCGAGAGAGCGGAACGCATGGTGCCTTCAAAAAGCAAGAGGGTGTGCCTGGTGAGTGTTTGATCATATGTGTGTCAAATTTATTTCACTGTGGAGGGCGGGGGGTGGGAAGGGGAGCTTCTAAGAGAGAGGTAGTAGTACCACCCTAGTAGAGACACACACGAACAAGAAGTGTTTATACAACATCAAGCGGAATAGTCCACAAAGATGCGACGGTCATTGAAACCAATATAATGAGGAAGACCTGTCTAATATCCAGCAAAATAGTCCACAAAGATGCGACAATGATAATAGCAATTACAACACATTCTCAATATGATAAATACCAAAATAACCAAAATAGTTCAACTACTTTAGCACAGATGAAAGCAAACATGAACTACAAACATTCACAGAACAATCTTACAAATATCCATAATCCATGCATGAAGAACGTGCTTCCTCATAGGGCTTCTAATATTAAGTAAAAGTTCCAAGACATGTGTATACAATTAACACCACTAGCTCCAATAGTGGAGCGTTGGAGCCACTCCTTACTCCTTAAAAGAACTAGCTTATCTCTCTGATGGCTTGCAGGAGGAGCCAAAGTGAAAAGTCTTTTTCTCATATAAGGAGGGTGTATATATAACAAAGGGGTGATTCATCATCCTCCTTGTGACTCTTTAACTACGCTCATGACCATTTGAATTCCTATGACTTTTCAACTTACATGTCTCTTCATATTCCATGTATGTCCTTTGGACTTCCACTTTACAATACATTTCAAATTGTAATTACATAATCCATAATAATGATGTGGCATATGATGGCTTGTGACATGACATGGACTCCATGATGATGTGACAGTGCCAAGTTGTCCTTCTTGTTGCTTCTTTCTTTGTGTCTTTTTCAACATATGGTACATGTTCTTCTTCTTCCTCCTCCTTATGACATGAAGATGAGGAGTCTTCCATGTGATCTTTATCTTCATCTTTTGTTAGAGTTTGATATTCCTTCATCTTCTCACTTGTTGATCATCTTATCTCTTTAGCTCCATCTGTGTCTTCTAGCAAGTTCTCCTTCTCCATCTCCTTCATCATCTTGCCATAGCATGATATAGTTCCTATATTTGTGATTCTCTCATGACAAGATGACATCAGTCTGATAAACCCCTAGCCTAAGAAGGTGCACATTGATCCACTAACTGAGCAAGAACCAGGTGACAGGCTAGGAAAGAGGCTCAGTAACTGCGCAGCTCAAGCAGTTAGGGGTGAAGCTTGAGCCTTGAGACTGTGCAATGTGTAGTTCAAGTTGGGTTGAGGAAGAAAATTGCACAGTCTGTGAGCTCATGATGATGGGTTGAGTGGATAGGCACTAGATCAGCCTATTCACAATTCTGAAGAACATATGAGCCTAGGTGATTGTGCATGTTATCACTCTGGTTGTTCCCTGCTTCCTAAAGGGAATACGGCCGAGGTAACCACCAACCAATCTTTTAGTTACAGGTCCTAGCCTAACTGCAACCAGAGAGGGCTCTCTCTTTATATTTTAGCTTTGTTGGTGGGTGATTTTAGGCTAGTTATGGTGTACTGATTTTGTTTTAGATTTGGTTGGTTGGTGAATTCAAACAGATCTTTGGTATAGTTTACAGAACAGCTTGGGCCATTGGGCAATGGAGTTCATGACTGTGTACTGCTGAAGTATGTTTTTGAACGAAGAGTATTGCTGCAAAGCCAAATAGGCATTTGTGGAACAATTTTTAAAGATTAGGTGATGAAATTATGAAATTAGTGAGTGAAAGGAAATTAAGAATCTTCCACTATGCTAACAGGGGAGAAAATGAAAGCATTGTTTGAGAGCAATTAAGAATTCTCAAACAATATTCACAGTGAGAGGATTAGTTTAAACACGAGCAATTAAGAATTCATATTCATGGCTAATCCTAAAGAAAACATATTTAGAAACAGAGATTGAGCATAGGGTGTATTCAAACAAATCCTAAGCTATTCTTTTTCCCTATTTACTATGATGATGAAACATATGTAACTTTTGCATACACAGAACGACAAAAACATGGTTCAGAATAACTTATTGTTCCATCAAATGACACAGGAATTCTGCAACATAACACAGTCCTTCATTTCCACCTTCAGACAGTATAGGAACCAGGAACTCCACCAGCAATTTGTATTAGCAAAAAAGTCTGAGATATACAATGCAACTCTTCTGAGAGAGTTTCACTACAACCGACCCTCAATACATTCTATGAGGGGATATATATACAAAAATAGGATACAAAATATCTAGTCAGTGAGTTATTTTGTAATAAATTACACCACCAACTCTCTTACAAAAGTAAATGAAAGAAATAACTATAGCAATTAATATTGATATGGCAGCTGTCTTTCTGGCAGACAAATTTTGACTTTTTTGGATCAACAAAGTTGGTTGTAGATGTGTCTTTAAATCTGCGTTTGTTGAGCCTGTTGTCTGAGTGCTTTGATGAGTCACTGTACCGATGCTTCCTGTGATACCTACGTGCTTGATTCTATGCTGACCTGTACTGTGACTGAGATCTGAATTTTGACAAAAAAGGAATAATATACTTGAATCACCTGGGCAGTACTTCCAGCATTGCATGCCACCAATCAGCTGGAGGTAGCTGATGTCTCCTTATTTTTATGAGCGTTTCATCTGCTTCAGTATATCTGTAGAAATTTGGAGGCACTTCAAACAGATGATTAATCTCATGCTCAATAAAAAATAAATTCTCTAATTTGTCATATAGAGACTGCCCAGAGGGAGGCCCTGCTTCTTCTGTGGAGCTGGTGGATGCTGTAATATGATTTTCAACATAATTGTTGATCCTTGTGATGTATTGATCATATGACAACAGTTGTCCAGTACCAGTCACTAGGATAGGCAATCCTCTATCTTGCAATGTTGTTATCTTTGCCCTGAAATCATCTATTTCAGCCTTCATATCCTGACATTTCCTTTCTAGAGTCTGTGTGAAATTTCTTAAGGTCAACACTTTTTTGGCTGTCAGGATAGTGTCTGTTCTACTATTTATATCCAGTGCTGCCAATTCTTCCTTAGTGTGAGTATTGAGGAAATGTATCATTTTATTAGCCTGCTCAGGCATAATTCCCAGTGCTGTTCTGGCCTTATGTATTTCAACATGAGCTATGCCTATTAGTTCAATTTGCTCATGTATTGCCTGTATTGACCTCCATTGGTCATGGATTGATTGGCCAATTTTGGCCCATATAATCTTCTTGATTTCAGCCAGAGTTTTGCCCAGAAGCAATTCTTTTTCCAAGGCTTTCACTTTGGTTTCTAAGGCCTTTATCTCTCTTTGCTTCTCTGCCACTATCATTTTGGACTTATCATAGCTGGCCTCTAGCTTGGCCAGTCTTTCTTTGGCTTCATTAATTTCTGTCACCTGAACTTCAAGTTCCTTGACAACTTTCATTAAGTCCTCCATGCTCATACTTGATTCTGGTGCTGCTGTTGTTGATGTTGTTGCTTCTGTAGCTGATGTGGTTGTGGTAGGCGCTGGAATAGCAGGAGGGACTGCTGCTGCTTGTGTAGGAGGAGCAGGGCCAAGAGTTGTAGAAG
>APFE030909780.1:62738-89266 GCA_000404065.3 Pinus taeda | reverse complement strand
TCTCTTATTTTACAGTAGCCAGCGGCACAAAAAAATGCAACAAATAGACATTTTCTCCTCTTTTCCATTTTTTTCTTCACTTTTACAGAGTCAGTTACCTACTAAATTTTTATCATTGTCTGAATAATTGCAATTTTCAATCCTATAATATAACCTCTTTGGAAGAAGCTTCTCAAAACAATAGGGAGAAATGGCTTGAGATGCAATCCTAATGGGGAATAGAGCTAGGAACTGATATCACTCAGGTTGTTCCCTGCTTCCTAAAGGGAATACGACCGAGGTAACCACTAACCAGTCTTTTAGTTACAGGTCCTAGCCTACTTGCAACTAGAGAGGGCTCTCTCTTTATAATTTAGCATTGTTGTGGGTGATTTTAGGCTAGTTATGGTGCACTGATTTTGTTTTAAGTTTGGCTGATTGGTGAATTCAAACAGAGCTGGCACATAGATTACAGAATAGCTTGAGCCATTGGGCAATGGAGTTCATGACTGTATACTGCTGAAGAATGTCTTTGATGGAATAGTATTGCTGCAAAACTAGATAGGCATCTGTGCAACAATTATTCAAGTTTGGGTGATGAATTTATGACATTAGTGAGTGAAAGGCAATTAAGAATCTTTCACTATGCTAATAAGGGGAGAAAGTGGGAGTATTGTTTAAGAGCAGTTAAGAATTCTTAAACAGTATTCACAGTGAGAGAATTAGTTCAAATATGAGTAGTTAAGAATTCACATCCATGGCTAATTCTGAAGAAAACATATTTAGAAACAGAGATTGAGCAGAGGGTGTATCTAAACAAATCCTAAGCTATTCCTTTTCCATGTTGCTAAGAACATGAAACATATATGAATCTTTTGCATACATAGAAAGACAAACACAGTTCAGAGTAACTTATTGTTCCATTAAATGACACAAGAATTCTGCAGCATAACACAGTCCTTCATTTCCACCTTCAGACAGTATAGGAACCAAGAACTTCACCATTCATTTGTATTAGCAAAAAAGTCTGAGATATACAATGCAGCTCTTCAGAGAGATTCATAACAACTGACCCCCAATACGCTCTATGGGAGGATATATATACAAAAATAGGAGATAAAATATCTTGATGATGATTCATTTTACAATAAATTACATCACCAAATCTCTTACAGAAATAAATGAAAGAAATAACTGCAGCAGTTAATATTGGTATGGCAGTTGTCTTTCTGTCAGACAAATTTTTACTTTTTGGATTAACCAAGTTGGCTGTAGCTGCGTCTTTAATCCGCGTTTGCTCAGAACGTTGTCTTAGTGCATTGCTGAGTCACTGTGTTTGATGCAATCTGTAGTTTCTGTGTATTTGATTCTTTGCTGACCTGTACTGTGACTGAGATATGAAGATGAAAAAAAGGAAAAATATACCTAAATCACCTGGGCAATACTTCCAGCACTGCTTGTCACCAATCAGCTGGAGGTAACTGATGTCTCCTTATTTTTATGAGTGTTTCATCTGCTTCAGTATATCTATAAAAATTTGGAGGCACTTCAAACAGATGATTAATTTCACGCTCAATAAAAAATAGATTCTCCAATTTATCATATAGAGATTGCCCAGAGGGAGGTCCTGCATCTTCTGTGGAGCTGGTGGAGGCTGTAATCTGATTTTCAACATAATTGTTGATTCTGGTGGTGTATTGTTCAAAGGACAACAATTTTCCAGTGCCAGTCACTAGGGTGGGCAATCCTCTATCTTGCAATGTTGTTATTCTTGTCCTGAAATCATTTATTTCTACCTGCATATCTTGACATTTCCTTTCCAGAGTCTGTGTGAAATTTCTCAAGGTCAGCACTTTCTTTGCTGTTAGGATAGTGTCTGTTCGACTGTTAATATCTAGTGCTGCCAATTCTTCCTTGGTGTGAGTATTGAGGAAATGGATCATCTTGTTAGCCTGCTCAAGCATGCTCCCCAATGCTGCTCTGGCCTTCTGAATTTCAATTTGAGCTATGCCTATTAATTCTATTTGCTCATGAATGGCCTGTATTGATCGCCATTGGTCATTGATTGATTGGCCAATTTTGGCCCACAAAATCTTTTTAATCTCAGCCAGAGTTTTGTCTAAAAGAAGTTCTTTTTCTAAGGCTTTTACTCTGGTTTCTAGGGCTTTTATTTCCCTTTGCTTCTTGGCCACTGTCATTTTAGACCTGTTATAACTAGCCTCTAGTTTGGCCAATCTTTCTTTGGCCTCATTTATTTCTGTCACCTGAATTTCAAGCTCCTTGACAGCTTTCATTAAGTCCTCCATGCTCATACTGGATTCAGGTGCTGCTGTTGTTGCTGTTGTTGCATCTGTAGTTGATGTAGCTGTTGTAGGTGCTGGAATTGCAGGAGGGGCTGCTGCTGTTTGTGTAAGTGGAGCAGGGCCAAGAGTTGTAGATGTTTGAGGGGGTTGGGAGGTTGACTCCCCTTGCTTGTCTTGCAAGGCCTTCTCCAATTCCGCCTCCATCTGTAGTATTCTCTGATTCATCTTTAGAAGCAGATCCATAGTCTCATCAACCTATTTTTCTTGTGCAAGTTCTGTTGTTTGAGGGTGAATGGTTGGAGGCAGCTTTGCCTGCTTTCTGAGTGCAGCAATGTCATCCTCCTTTTTCTTCATAAGGGCCTTAATACCCTTTGGATCCTTAGGATCATGTCCTAGATCAATAATTATGTCTTCCAAAGTTTTATTCCGGTTGTCCTTAGCAGTGGAAGACATCCTTTCCAAATCTAGTTGTGTATTTGTATTTTTTAGTGATTCTTTTAACTGATGGGCCAGCATGGCCCTGTCTGCAAGTGTGGCATAAACCATTTCCCCTGTTTGCTTGTGCAGTTCAATTTGATCCATGGGATGTATGTCCTTGGAGAGGACCTCTATATTTGTCTTTTTGTAGTCTGCAGATGATTTGGGCTTTGGAACCTTAGGCTTAAAATGAGTCAAAATCATCTTGTCTTCTTTGATATCATATGTTGCCATCAATCTTTGTTGCTTGGAGGGTGTTGTCTTCAAGAATTGATCGTAAAGTTGTACTCTTAAAAGTTCATTTTGTGCCTTAATTTCCATAAAAGTTCCTTTGATACCAGCTGGTTTCTTGCCTTGCTGCCTGGAAGAGGATACTTCTGTACTTTGCTGCATAGCTTGTTCCTGCTGGAATGAGCTAGTAGCAGTTTGCTGACTGGATTCTCTTTCTCTGCTTTGGCTCTCTACCCTTTCTTCACTGATGTGTTCTTCAATCTGAGGGTCAATTCTTGGCCTCTTGGCCTCTGGTTGCTGTGTTGACCCACTTGGGGGTGTGGGCTCCTCTCTATCTCGTTTTCTGCCTCTTTCCTCATTGAGAGGAGTTTGTAAGACTGGAAGCTGTGATGCTTCAGATTGCTGTAGAGGGGCTTGCCCTTGACTCTGATCTTTGGAAGTGGTGGCCTGTTCTGCCTCTGTTTCCTATTGTGCATCCATCACTTATTTTCCTTTTGTTGTGGTTGTTGTTGTTGTAGATGCCTGCTGGACGGTCTGTGCGGCTGTAGCAGTGGATGTGCCTTCTCCGACTTGGATTGGTAGCTTGAATATCACCTGCTAAAAAGAATCTCAGTCAAGAGTTTTTTCTAAATCTTTTACAGTTTGCTCCATTGCCTCTTCTTGAGTAAATTCCTCAACTAATGTGCCTGGCACCCATTCATCTTGGTTGGCAAAATGTTCAATTTGTTGATATGGACAATGCTTATAGGTTAACAGCCTATATTTGACTCTTCTAGCACTGATAAAGCCCTCAGGGTCATAAGGGACCCACTAGAAACTCCTTTTAAGTTTAAGCTGTTGCCCCAGTATTTGATCAGCCTCTTGCCAACCATCTTTCTTGTTCATGATGAAGGGGCCTAGACGATCTCTAAATCTCAGGTTGGCTTTCTTCTTGGCACTATGAAAATGTGTAAGATCAGAATTGATGAGTTGCCTATAGTATTCCAAGGCAAACAATCTCATAGGTACATATCTTGGGAGCCTGTAAGGACAGAGCTCACAGCCATACATCCTAATGACAGTGTGATTTTGGTATAGATACCAATCACCTATTTTGTAATTCTTGGACAACTGTAATATTTTCTGCATGTCATTTGACAATCTGGGAGGAGGAGTTCTTTTCAAGAGGCATGTGATTGGATAGAAAAACTGGTCAATGAACTCACAGTAGGAATAAGGAGAGTTCTGGACTTGATGGAAAACTGAAGACCAAAAGATAACAGACCTCCTCTCACCCTGTGAATCCAGCTTCTTGATAGGGCATTGGAGGCAATCTGTCTGATAGTACATGAACAAGTGATAGATGTATGATGAATATTTAAATATTGCCTCCCTGTTCAGCTTTAGCAGTTGGTCATGTATTTTGTTGGCAATAAACTTGGCATAGTTGTACTTCATAGCAGGGGGTTTCCCAAGGCTATATGCAGACAAAAGGACCAACACTTTTTCATCAATATGTTCACTTGTTGAGAAACCCAGCACAGAGGATATCATGTCTACAAGCAACTTGCCTACCTCATTGAAATTCACATACAGGAAAGGAGGTGGCCCAGTAGGTTGGCGGTCTGCTCTCATGAAAGTTTTGGCAATTGTAGAAATCTCAGTGCTGGAGAGCTTGGAGCCTTCATCCAATAGATATTTAATGGAAAAAGGGAAGAGCAGTTGGGTCTGCTTGAAATTGAGCATCTGATTGATGGAATTAGGAGTAATGTAAAAAAGTATGCTCCCAGATGGAGACTTGACATCTCTGAGGCTCTGGTCATAATTCTCAGCACAAAGGTGAATTATTTCAGGGAAAACATTCACAGAAGGTAAGAAATAGGTGGGCAGATTTGACTCCCAGATGCCATACATGTCACTGTTGCTTAAGTGGCTATTCCTCAGCTGGCAGAAGGTCTGCAAGTGGTTTCTCTCTCCAACAAAATCCTGAATGAGGAAATCATTGTCAACTAAAGGCATTGCTTCAAGCTCCTTGTTGGGTGTATTGATAGGAGCAAATTCCAGGTTTGGTGGTAAATCGTCGTAAACAGCATGCACAACGCTCCAGAAATAAGTCGTGAAAATGACATAAAACGGCCCTTTCACGTGGTTTTATGCGAAATTGGCGCTTTTGGCGCTTTTTGGCAACGACGTCATCGGTGGGTCCCGGGTATGGCAGGATGACATGGCGGCTGACGAGGATGACAATGTGGTGGTGACACGGTGGCAGGGCATGGACGCGGGTGGATGACGTGGGGGCGACGTGGAGCAGCGGCGGGGAATGCGGGCGGTGATGTCATAGGTGATGCAGGTGTGACGTCATAGGGCAGAGGGTGGTTTCCAGTATTCCCCGCACCACCCTTGGGTCATAAGCGATATAAAGTGGGGGGCTCCGAACAACCTGGGAAGGCGAAACGTGGCGGGAGTACGGTGGGGAAACCACCAATCCCCCGGACGCTAAACCTCCGCCGCTTTCCTGGTGAAATCGACCGCCCACCTTCGGATCTGCGGGGCCGACGATCAGACGGCTGGCGGGGAGCATGTAGTTGCAGCAAGTTAAGGCATGGGACCCGCCCGTTGTGTAATAAAAAATGTGACCGGGGGGTGGGTTTAGACTTAGGTTTAGTGAAGATTTATTATGCGTGCTCGTTTATATCTTTTTTTTAAAACATTACAAACCAATACATTAGCGCGGGAGGGGTACAGATGGGGTGTATGAGCGGGGGAACTTATGGTAAGTGATTTTTATCAAAGGGTTTAATCACAACCATAGTCTAGGGCGGTGGAGGGTTAGTACTAGTCCTGGATGGACTAAGTATTCCCCGAGACATGACTTTTATAGCTATATTTCTAGGGAGAGGGTATTTAAATAGATTTTTTGGGATTTTATATAGTTTTTGTAGAATTTAGGGAAGGGGAACCATGTTAGGGAGCCAAATAATAAAATTAACTGTTAATATGACTTTGTGAGGTGAAAAATGCAGGGGAAAATGCTAAGGTTATGAGATGAACCTTTAGACATGGGAAATGAATGGAATTCAGAATGATGATTTTTACACAAGAAATGTGGCTTCCTTTCCTTGAGTAAACTCATAATTTGACTTGATACTTGTTATGGAATGAAGTGAAACAGAACTTTTGGGTAGACCCCAAGGTCCTTTGGAGGATGTTAATAAATGGTGTTTGGGGAAAAAGGGGAAATTAGTCATGCTTCCATTGTTATGTCATCAAACCTCTGCCATGGTGCCAATACCCTGAATGGGATGAGTTTTTCTTTGATACACCAAATGGTAATGGCCTTTTTACTTCTGCAACCTCACACTACCTACCCAGCTTAATAATCCTAACATTTTTTCTTCACTTTAATTGGGTGCACTTAAATTAGCAAACCCTCATTATCCTCTTTCCTTTTGACTGCCCTCTTATCTAAATCTACCCTTATCTCTTCCAAGGACCCAGATTAAGCAGTTGGGCTCCTTCATTTCTCTACCTAGCTAGTCATCTGCCAAGCTTGAGCTGTTTGGACATGAATCATTCTCTATTCTGCAACAAGCAATTTAAACATGGCATGGTCCAGCTTAGACTGTTGGGCCATCCATCAAGTATGATTAGCAGCAGTATTTGTAGACTGTGAAGCTGCCAAAAGATAGTAGTGGCATCTTGACTGGCCACTTTCCTGGTCTTTAATTTGGGGTTCATCTTCACTATTCTTCTGACCAATTGATTTTCTTGCCTTTTGATTATTCTTTTAAGGCATACCCTCTTTTCATTTTTTAATTTTCCTAGTATGTATACAAAATATGGAACCTTTACAGCCTGCAATGATGAACATATTTAGCCCTTCCACTGTCAATCATGAAAGATGAAACCTATTGGTATAGGAACCTAACAGTGCAATTGCGCAGTTTAAGAGCTCAAGCTAAGGCTTGAGCCTTGAGACTGCATAGTGCATAGTTCAGGATGGACTAAGGGAGAAAACTATGTATTTTTGGGAGAGAGAGAAACAAGTTGAGGGTATGGATATTGAGTGAACACACTATATAGTTCCAGGGGATAAGGGAGCTTGGGCCATTGAGTAGATTAGGAGCTCAAGGAATGAGCTTGAGTCTAAATATTGTGAAGTGCACAGTTGAGGCCAGGCTGGAAGGATGAATTGCTAATTCTATGAGGCAAGGTCGAGCTTGAGCACTGAAGTTTCAAAATGTGCAGTTTTGGGCTTAAGCACTAAAGTTGCAAAATGCGCAGTTCTGGAGGGTTGGATGAGGCTAGGTTGCCAGATTTTTTCTAAATTTGGCGGAGTGTGGGACCGAAGAGAATGTTGTGAACAATGACATGACTTGACTATGATCACACACTTGAGACACTTTGACAACACAACAACATATGTCACCTGGAACATGTTAACAACATATTTCCCTCAATGCGACAACTTTGTGGCAACTTTATGACAAGTGCGACACTAAAGGTATATTTTATGACGGTCGTGACAACACTTATGTGACAGTGATTAAAACTTTGGGAATGAGTGTGACTAATGTTTACATGGTTAGACCAACTCATTCAAACAAAGATAAACCCTTGAAACCACCATAACGAGCATGCATACATTGCGCGACAACTAACATGCAGAAATACGCCAATTGCTAAAGTGTGAATGACTTGCGATATTTGGACGACAATGAAAGTAACACATGCCAGAGCAAAGACAACATGAAAATGACACTAACTAGAGTGAAGGCAAATGAAAGTGACAATCGAAAACATGAAAACGACACTTGTGAAAACAAAGGTGCATGAATGCGACAGTTTGCAAAGCTCACTGAAATGGAAGATTGAACACAACTAGGATGTGAGAAACCGTCGTTGTTAGTGTGCACTAAATGTCGACATGCTTGGACATCACACAGGCACAATCTTGATGGGGCATGCTATGCTTGTCCAATCTTGCATAAAAGGATGTGCTCATGAACTTGTTTCGAATTGAGCATGTGTGAGCAAGTGACTTCGACACTTCCAATTCAAGCAGGGAGCTCAAAAGCATCAACCGAAAAAGAAGTGACTATGGAATGACTGATCGCAAGATCCATAGTAGGCTCCAAAATTTGAGTGTACACAAAATTTTGGAGGGTGTTTGTCACTGTGACACCAGGTTGGTGTGGCCCAGGCTAGGTGTGATCCCCTGGTGACTTTGACGACTTAGATGCTCCTTGGTCGTAGTTTCCCAAGTCACGTTATCAATTCCTAGGAGGAACACGACAATTTATATATTATATATATTTTTATATATATAGAAATAACTAACAATTATTTTATTATCTTATATTTATTTATTTTATTTCTATTTTTTCTTCCACGTCAATGGACTATTGCAAAAAACGTTCTTTAATACTAATCTCTTTATCCAATAATTGTAAAATTTTATTTGTAACCCTTATTTTAATTCTTCTTTAAATTAATTAATAATAACTAATTCGTTTTTATTATAAATTTAATTTTACGTTTATTATTTTTTAAATAAAATATTAATATAATTTATTTTTTCTTAATATTTTTTTATATCAACTTTAAATTATATTATTATACTAGGCCATGGGGTTGTAGTAAATTGATGACGCTTGTTATGAAGTATATGTAACATATGAGATTGAAAGTTAAATCCCATTGGTATGGTTAGACCAGATAATAAATTATTTTATTACTTTTTAAATAATTTAAAAATTATATTATTTAATAAAATTCTATAAACGTACATAATACTTTCCAATTGTGAAATGTTTGAGTTGCAAAAATATTCCATAAATTTAGGAAACTGTCATTCAACATTTTTTTTGGCAAATTAAATAAATATAATAAAGAATTTTTCTTTTAAATTCCTTCATCCTCCATTTTGGTTACCACTCACCATGGTCATGCCTTTAAGCATCCACTCTCACCTATTTTAAATCACTCAAAAGTAGTGAGTCCCCATAAACTTGTAATTGAGTACATCATTTTTCATATAAAGTACATCAAGATTCTTAGTTTATAAATAAGCTTTGTTACAATGCCATGGGCCAATACCATGGCTTATCGACACCGCTTGCCCAAAAAGATCATATTCGACTTCATATGACACTTGTTCATATGACATTTAATTTAATTAAAAATAATAAAAGAAGATAATTACTTTGAAGGCAAATTTCAACTTTGATTTGTGTATATTACTATGAATATTCTAAAATATTTCATGAAGCTTCAATCTGTGCCATTCACTTAATGTTATGATTTCCTTAATTTTGATAATGTTAAATATATCATGAAGTCGACATTTTGATCTTTATCATAAATTGATACTTATCTATATTTATTAACATTACTTTATAAAATAATAAATTATAATATATAATATATATATATATATATAATATCTATATATATAATAAATAGAAGGCATTACCTTTTAATTTTAATCAATCACACATATAATTTATAAATTTACGAATTTCATAACCAAAATTCTATCATTACAAATGTTTGAACTAGTTACACATTCAACTTTATTGAAATATGTGTTCAACATAACTGCTTAGCTTTTCTTAAAATACAAATTAATTCTACTTTTAAAAAAATGCATGAAAAGACCCACATTATGAGAAAAAAAATTTCGGCATAAACCAAATGATAGATCATTTGTCGACGTGTTTTGAACCAACCAACATGGTTCATCGTTAGGACAAGTTGAAGAATCAGATCCAGGCTGCATGTTAAAAAGTCATAGCAGAACCTATAAAGGCTAAAATTGACCATATACCTATAACGGTTATATTTGACTAGGTAACGTCTATATTTTACTGGAGGTTAGACCTCCTAACAGTTATATTTGATTGGGAAACAGCTAGATGGACTGGATAAGGGACAGGGATAGGAACACATAACTATGTTTAAATAAAAAATAAATATTTAGTTAGATTTAAGATAATAATTAATTATTACATTACTAGTAAGTAAGTCAACCTTTATTAAAAATGTTTAATTTATATAATAATAGTTAGGCAATTTAAGATAATCATTAAACAAGGTAACATATGAACTTTCGAGAAGAGTTATATAATTAAATGTTTCATATTCATTTAAATATTTAGTTAATTAATAGTAAGTTTTATATTTAAATACATGATTGTTGTAAGATCTAATTCTAAAAAGTATAAGAGTAATCTTTTTATGTTCCAAATTTTGGATAAAATTATCTATTATTATTAATATCATCATTTTTTTAGGCCTACATTCAAAATAATTACTATAATTCCAAACTATAATTAAGCTAAATTTTGTAAATACATAATGTTAAAATAAATCCAAATAAACTAACCCATAAGAGGGGGATTATCAAGGAAGGAAACCAAAGAGGATTAAAGAAACATGGCAAAAGAGAGCAAGGAAAGGATAACAAGGGGAGAAAAAACCTATCACAAGGGAAAGAAAATAGAAGAGGGAGGGGAGGAAGGGAAGGAAAGGGTTAGGACGTGAGGACATGAACCCAACAGCTACTTATCTTCCAACCGTCCTCTCTATTGAGATTGTTAGGTCTTTTCTCAATCTCTAGGGCTTCCCTAAATTTTCGGTGATGGAAATGCGAAACTCTAGCAATAACATTGGCCTCTTCGATACAAACATGATGTTTGGTCTTCTTAGTATGCTCTGCTAGAGCAGAAGACTTGGTTCTCCTATTTTTAAGGTCAGCAGCGTGCTCACTAATCCTCTGATTAATGGAGTGTCCTGTCTCACCAATGTAGGGGGTCCCACATGAACAAGGAATAATATAGACACCTTTCATGTCCTTAGGGTCTATAGGATCCTTCACTGAATGGTGGGACATAGGATCTTTTTGTATATTATTTTAAAAATCGTTGATTTGAACCATGGATTAAATCATTAAAGTCTTTCACGTATTGGTTGTTCACACCATTCTTCTACATTGGTCACTTGTTTGCGTGACAATTGAGAAAACAAAGACCATGATGTAGTTAACAGACTCAAAGACCCCAATGAGAAAAGGCCGAAGACATACTTATCTTTTGTTCCTACTTTATTAGAGAATAGTATTGAAAATTTTGAAGTGTGGTCATTACTTCTCCTAGTGGACATACTTTTAATTAAGATTCATCCTTTCTCACAGTATTACTAGCATACCCCTGAAGCAGGGGAAAGGGGACGTCGAAGTGAATCAAGATGATACATTGTTTGAAAATAACAAAAGTATGTTGAATGTTTCATGAATAATTAAGAAAGGATTTATTGAATAAGATTCATGAATAATGCAATAAAATGATTTTTCAAATGGTTATCATGCAATGGCTCACTTTATTGGAGTCTAAATTCGATAGACATTATAGGGTTTTCACCCTCCCGCGTTGCGCTCTCTTGCAAATACCACGTCTGAACCTTTCCTTCGTTCCCTTCTTCCATGGCCCCTCCAGAGTCTGATTCGGAAGGGCTCGCTCAGCTGCTACCCACCCCCCGACGTTACTCTAGCCTTTACCAGTCCCATTTCCTCCCTTGGTGCCCCTCGAGATCAACCTGCTATTTCCAAGTTTGTCAAAAAATTGGAGGACATTCATGAAATCATTTTTCCTCTTACGATGCCTCGAAGAGCTGCTCTATCTTCGTTTGAGAGGGGATTGGTTGGACAATTCAAGGGCCTTTGGCCCTCTCCAAAATTAGTGCAAAAATGGGTAGAAAGAAACTAGGCTCCTTCAACTCAAGGCCAAATATCCATTGGCTTATGTAGCAAAGGTTATTTCACTTTCTATTTTGAATCCAAAGAAGATAGAGATCTTATCTTCATAAATGGGCCATATTTCATGGACACTAGAGGCCTTTACCTGAATAGATGGACACTGGACTTTGATCTTGAAGTTGATGTCCCTAATGTTGTTCTTGTATGGGTTCGTCTGCCTCACCTTCCTCTTCATTGCTGGGGATATGAATCTATCAAAGCTATAGGCAATGCATTTGGAAAATACATAAACTGTAGTGAGCCAAAATAAAATATGCATTATTGTGCTCGAATATGTCTAGAATTTGATCTGGGAAAGGGACTACTAGAAGTGGTGAAGATCAAGGTAGACAATTGAGCTCACATATAACAACTAGACTACAAACAAATTCCTTTTAAATGCAAGGTATGTCATGAATACAGTCATTTTGCAAATAGATTTCCAAAGAAAGAATTAGAAGAAGAAGCTCAAACTCAAGAACCTCATTGGGAAACTATACAACGAAAAGATGTGGAAACAAGCCTCCAAAGCCCTCTATTCGATCCTCTTTAGTTCCCCCTCCCCTGGTTTATCCCCCTGCCTACTCTTCTCTCTCCCAGTCTCTTGATTCCAATCCCTTTGACTCTTTAGCTCCCCCTATTGACCCTCCTATGCTAGAGAGGATGTCTTGTTTCTTCTCCTTGAATCCTTTGTTTCCTTGTCTCCCTCCCCTCCTACTTCATCCCTTTCTCCCTCGCCCTATCTCCCCTGGTCCTTCCTCGAGCCCTCTCCCTCCCTCCTTTAAAAGGATTCTCACAAGAAACCAATCCAAGGAATCCCTTTTTCCATCAGACACCCATAAGAAGCTAGGACAGGAATCATATAAGGAAATAAGAGATGAAACAACATTAAAAGAAATGGCCATGGGAACTCAATAACCAATGGAGACAAATATATATAAGGTGCTAGAAACAAGGAAAACTAACTCAGGTAGTTCGAGGGAAGGGTCACTCTACACCATCCCATAATAAATAGTGAATCTGGTCTCCTGGAATTGTAGCGGTCTTGGTCATCCCTCAAAAGTCAATGCTATAAAAGACCTTGTTAGAATTGAATGTACCGATATCTTCCTAATTCAGGATACCAAATCATCTGAACACGAAATGAACCAGATACACAAAAAAGTAAAGCACTATGAAGGAATAACAAAAAATGCAATAGGTGCCTCTGGAGTTATTTTTACATTGTGGAAACAATCCTCTTGGGATCTTATTTGTGTGATCAAGGAGAAGCACTGGATAAAGACTAAACTCATAAATAAAATATCTGGATATCAAATCAGTATATTCAATATCTATTCTCCCTATCATTTCAGAGATAAGGAACAATGTTGGCAGTCCTTGGTTGATTGCCTAAACTCATAAACCAACAAAAAAATTATAGTCGGAGGAGAGCTAAATCTGGTTTTGAACGCAGGTAAAAAGCAAGGAGGCAATTTTTAGTCGTACCCTTTTAGAGACAAGCTCGAGAACATCATATGAGCTCATATTCTAGTGGATATTGCTCCTAAAAATGAAAATTTTAATTAGAGCAACAAAAGATTAGGTTTGGGTAACATCAAAGAAATATTGGATGGGTTTCTAATCTAAGACAACTTCATATCATATTTTAACCCAGTGACTTAAAAAATCATCCCCTCTGCAACATTGGATCATAAGCCCATTGAAATTAAATTTATAGAAAGTGAAAATCCAGGACCTCTTAATTTTTGGTACCATCCCCTCTGGTCCAATTTCGAAGAAGTTAGAACGCAGGTCTCTTCAGCCTGGAATCAAAATATTAATGGCTCCCCAAGCTTCATCTGGAATCAAAGCTAAAGAATGTTAGAAACAAACTAAAGTAATGGGCCAAAATTCACTATAAAGAGCCACACCAAAAAAAAATAGAGCTGCAAATGGAGTTAAACCATGTCCAAAGGAGCATGGAAGAAGGAGAAGTCACAAAAGAAAATCATATTAAGAAAAATAAATATATTGGGAAATATATAAGAATAATAAAAGTGAGGAAAAAACCTGGAGGTTAAAATCCAAGAACTTATGCATACAAGTTAGAGATAAGAATACCACCTTCTTCCACAACATCACTAAAATGAGAAGGGTCAAGAACTGCATTGAGTCAATCATAGGAGAAGGGGGTGTCAAAATAAAGGGGAAAGAAGAAATAAAAAAGGAAGCATACCAACATTTCAAAAGCTTTCTTTCTACTGATATAGGAAATTCCAACTACGAAGACTTCATTAGAGACATTCCTAAATTAGTCTTTGAAGAGGCAAATTCTTCTCTTTCCAAACAAGTAGAAGAAGATGAAATACAATATGCAATATGGAATCTTCATCCTGACAGCTGTAGGGCCTGATGGTTTCTCCATTGCCTTCTTCCGTTCGTTCTGGTTTCTCAAAAAATATCTTCTAAAAGTGATTAGATGGGTCTTCAGAAAAAAAGGAAAATAGGAGGCAACACCAATTCCACCTTTTTGGCTCTTATCCCTAAAGAATCCAGACCCTCCTCTTTTCATCGCTTTAGACATATATCTTTGTGCAATTCATCCTACAAAATTATCAACAAGATTTTAGCAAACATAGTCAAATACCTCCTCCCCATTTTTATTTCTAAAACCAAGGAGGTTTTGTTCCAAATAGACAAATTGTTGACAACGTTTTGCTTGTACAAGAAGCTATCCATTCCAACTTATCTAGAAAAGGGGAATGCTTCATTTTGAAACTCGATATGGCCAATGCATTTGATAGAGTCAGCCACTCCTTCCTTATCATTATGTTGCAAAAGTTTGGGTTTGCCTTTGATTTCATAGATCTTATAAAATTTTGCGTTCAACGTCCTTAGATTTCCCCCCTAATTAATGGAAGACGAGGGAGTTTCTTTCAAAGTTCAATAGGTATTAGGCAAGGCTTCCCTCTATCTCCTTTCCTCTACATCATCATGGCAGAATATCTGAGCAGGAATCTTGAGCACAACAAATAGAGTGATTCCATCACTAGCATCCAATTCAATAGAGGAGTCAATAGCATGAACCACTCCCAATTTGCTGATGATACTCTATTTATGGGAGGAGCTTTGTGTATTGTGTCAAAAAGATTCAAAATCATTTTGGAAAGATTTCTGGAGGTATCCTAAATAATGCAAAGAGAAACATGTATGTATGGAACACCCCTAGAAGAATTCTACAATGCATTTCTCAAATTTTTAGAGTACCTTTCAAAACAATTGGTCCCACTTCAAACACTTAGGTTTGCCTATTTCAAAAGAGGTACTGAAGTCTGAGATATGTCATTCTTTTGTAGATAAAATGAAAAAGAAAATTCAAAACTAGGTATGATCTAACTCAATTTAGCAGGGAGAATAATTCTAATTAAATTTGTTCTATCACCCCTTCCATTATACCAATTTGTTGTCATTCAAGCTCCTACTGGAATTCAAAAATAGATATAATTAATTATAAGAAACTTCTTATGACAAGGGGGGGAATATATACCAAGAAGTTTAGCCTAGTCAATTTGAAACAAGTTACAACTCCTTATGAGAAGGGAGGCACTTCTATTTGACTCCCTTGTCTAACGAGCATAACCTTTGGAGCTAAGCTTATATGGATATTTATCTCAGGTGAATCGACTTGGTGGAAACAAGTTTTAGAGACAAAATATTTGAATTCCTTTTGATAGTATCTCCTCACATCAAAACTTCCCATCATACCCTACACTCAAATTTGGAAGCTTTGCAAAAAAGATATGCCTCTAGTTAAAGAAAATACTTCCAGAATCCTAGGTGGAGGGCAAGATATAAATATATGGAGAGCCAACATCTTGGGCAAATCCCCTCTCTCCGATCTTCAAGGTATTCTTCCTCTCGAGACATGGATGATAACTAGAGCCATTTATTCTCTCGGCCATATCTCATGCTGGAATCAACAAGATAACTCTTGGGATGGCTGGAATCCCCTAGCCTTACCTCCTGATCTCAACAATCAATGGAATCTGCTTCTCTCTCATCTTAAGTTATAAACACTAATTAGTTTTGGTCAACAAGATAAATTTAAATGGAATCCAACAGGTAGGGATTTCTCAGTCAAATCAGGTTATGGAAAGCTACAAGAAGGCTATTATCACCCTGAATGGCCTCTCCAGAAATCAATTTGGAAAATTGAGAGCCTTCAATTTGGATGCCCCCTATGACAAAGAGCAGAAGAAACCATACAACACCTTTTTATTAGTTGCAAACTCTCTACAGAATGCTGGAAAAATTTAGTCAATCCACTCGAGGTCCACGTCAACTCAAATATCATTTCATCACATTTCTTTGCTAATTGGAATACAAGATACCCCTACTCTTAAAAAATAAAAACCATGATAAAGAGATTTTGGATATGTCTTCCATCATTCTTATGTTGGCAGATAGGCTAGCTAGAAATAAGCTCATATTTCAAAGCATAAATCCAGAAGCATGAAAGATCTTGGCCAAAACTTGGACTCTCGCAACGAAATTCATATTAAAAAAATGGACAAAGAATTTGGATGACAACCTTCTCCAACATGAAGAGAAAAATTGGTTTAAATTTGTGTTAGATCAACCTTCAATTATGGCTTGCCTTCCTAGAATTACTCCTTCTATGCCAAAAGACTGGAAGATACACTTGAATGAAAGGGATTTATCATCTTGGTTAAAATCCCTCTATAGACCATGCCTTTTTTTCCAATGGAGCCTCTAAGTCTAATCCAGGTTATGCAGGAGCAAGAGGTTATATCATTGATCATTTCAATGCAAACATTGTCTCATTTGAGTGGGGCCTCAACGTCGACTCAAATAATAAAGTGGAGGCTTATGCTTTTCTAATGGGTTCTCAAATCATCAATAGCAAAAACTATATGAACCTAATCATTATCGGGGGACTCTGCAATCCTCATTCAACAAATGGTCATGAAATCGAAGCCCAAAAATGATGATCTTGCTCAAATTATCTCTAGAATCCAACACCATCTAAAAAATTTAGGGAAGGTTTCTTACTTCCATGTTCTCGTAGAGAACAACAAGATTGCTGACGAGTATGCAAACAAAGCCCGTGTCAGACCTCAAGAAGAAGCAAGAATTAATCAGGATATTTTTCCAAATCCATCCCTTAACTCTTCCCTGTCATTTGTACATCTCGTTTTCAGAAAGTATCACTCCTTGTTCTCCTTGTTTCCACTTCCTGTCAATGTCATTATCTCATCGTAGTCCTCTGTAGTCAAAGAAACATCATCAATGCAGATATGCGACCTTCCTCAATTTCAATCCTTTGACTTCTGCGCATTTCAATGCCAATAGTACGATGACTCTTTTTATTCACAGGCTCCTCAATTGGCTCCTCCTCTCCTTATATTATCCTCGTCTTCTTCCCCTCTTCGTGCAACTCTCATCTTCTCTCTTCCTAGTCCTATTCATCTCCTTCTTTCCTACAGAGATGTCCCCTTGATTCTCTGTGTGCGTCCTGTCTATTCCCCCCTACCCTTCAGTTTTGCATCATCCTTTCTATCCTCTCTTTGTCCCCTTGTTCCTTCTACTTCCTCGCATCCTCCTCCATGGATCTGTCTCAGCCTTGCCTGCACTGCAAACCACTCAAAGTGGCCTTGGAGCATATTCGAGCTCTACACAACCAGTGGAAATATAGATATAGAACATAGATGGGATATCTTAACTACTAATACAATGAACATTGGAAATCCATTTAGCATATCAACAACCGTTGTGCACATCTCAAGAATGCACTCTAGACTTTGCAAGACACGGTGGCCAAGAAACCAGGAGAAAACTCAAACTTGATGGACTATGGCAGCAAGAAACAACATAATGAGGAGATCACGAATAAAGAACAAAAGGAACAATCAGCTTCATGAACCATCATGACCTATTTCTCTCATCAATAGAAATCAACCTCTATCTGGGAATTTTACTCTCTCTTTAAATTAGATATGCTCAGCAATTATATCTCGCTCCTACAACAATTTGTAATTTTTAAAAAGTTAAATGCAGTTGGCAAATTAGGAATCTATGAACTATATGTAAAAGCTGGAAAAGAAGGGTTTGGGATTGTTGCATCACTATCCTCCCTAATCTGTTCAATCCGCATGTACTCGGGAGTTTCTCTCCTCATTTTTTTGGAATGAATAAACTAGAACTGACTCTGTTAAAAAAAAGATATTTCAAATGATTAAGAATCAATGGAAAGCCTTATGTTTGGTACCATCCATGATAAACAACTACTCACATGCAACAAAAGGAGGTGGTTACATGGTTTAAAGGTAAAATTCACATTCCCAAACACATGCATATAAAGAATAAAATTTGAAGTTGCATAGTAAAGAGGGATTTGGAAGAAAATAAGTTTGGTTTGTTGAAGAATACATCAAGACAAAATGTGGATATCACCATAGTAAATGGTGAGAAAATTGAAATAGTAATGAATAAACAGTTTGACTTAGGAATTGATTATGTCAATAGGTTAAGGTCACATTATGCTAAACTAAACCCAATATGGAGTGGGAAAATATGCATAGGAAAAATAAGGAGTTTGGGTTCAATTTTTATTCAACTCATAATGTGAAATTGGGTTTAGGGTTAGTATGGGTTTTGTCAGAAGCAAGTATGATATATTAGGAACAACGATGATCTTGTTGTTAGAAATAAGCAAAAGTTGTTGTCGGAATGAAGTGTGTATTATGTAGGATTTCAATGAAATGGGCACTATGCAACTAACTCTTAGGTTTCATAAGAGGTTGATTTTTTTCGAGTTTGATGGGAAAATCTAATTCACTTTCACCAATTCTCTTTGAATTCCAAGTCTTTAACTTTTCTACATAACATTTTGTTCAAATTGTGTCACTAGCCATAGTGTAAGATAAATTAAACAATGGATTTTGGAGTTTCATGATTGTCTGAAAAAGCCCCTAATTTATGTTTCTGATGGTGATAGGTAGGGTGATGGTTCTTATCTCTCTGACAAGAGTATAACATATTTGGTTCAAATTGTGGCATTGGACATAGCCTAAGATAAGTAAAATAATGGGCTCTCGTGTTTCATGCTTGTTCAACAAAGACCCTTAATTTATGTTTGTGATAATGATATCTTGGGTAATGGGCCTTATTTCTTTAGCAAGAGTATGCCACCATTTTAAACTACCTCTCTCCCAAACTCAACTAGACAACTCAAGCACTAGTTCCTAATCTAGAACCATGTCAAATTATCTACATTGCAATTGAAATTATTATATATGTCAAATTGATATCTTAATGCATCACAATCGATATGCGAATTTTCTCATTTCAAACCTAACCTACATTGAAGTTTATACCCTTTATACACTAACCAAACCTCATTGTCACAATATGCTTTACATCAAATAGTTTTAGAATATCCTCATTGACATTCAATAGGAAACATATTGATATAGTAAAAATTAAGCTAGTCCATTTATCCTAAAATGTCAAACAAAAAAGAAACCAAACTTAGAAAGCACAAAAATAAAACTAGTATAATTTTTTCCATTAAGACAAGGTATTTGACTAGATCTCAACTTGCTCTTGTTTTAATAATAAAACTTTATGAAACTAATAATATCAAAGACCAACTATACATAGCTACTATTTTGATGAGGATAGAATGTATCCACTCAATTCAACCTTTGTATTCCATCCCTCTTGAGGGTTGAGTAAAGGCATGTGCTATTTTTCTTTTTTCTTTTTTAATAAGGAATATAGTTTATTATATAAAATGAAAAGTTAGGGTAGACTCAATCCTCATTTAAGTGTATTGAAAGGGGGAGCTAAAACCAAATCTCAATAACTAAATAAAGAGTAATTCAATGGGAAAAATAACACAAGAAAACAATAATTTTAACACAAGAGAGAACATTTTTAATACCAATCACAAACTTCAATAGAAAACCCAGTGAGAGTAAACAAAGTAAGGAAATGAGGATTTAAGAGTCAGAGTGCATGCCAACATATTGTAGTTGGAGTTAATCATTGTCTCACATGATTCCTATATATGGTGAAAATCCAAGTTGTATGTAGAAGTGTGTAGATCTGAAAATAGTTGACAACAAAATAACTCTATGGATGAGCTATTTTTGTAATAGGTAATAGATTGTTTTGTCAAATATTTTTATATATAATTGGATATATATTAAATTTCTTAAATATGTAAATTTAAAGGAATTATGGGCAAGTTTTTCTCGTGCTACAATTTTCCTCCTTTTGAATGACAATAGTATAAAAACTTTTTATGACGGAGATGAAATCTTTATGATATTTTTATTTCCCACTTTGCATGGTGAAATCTAGAAAAAATAACTCTCCTTAAAAAGAAAAGATACTTGTTTAAGGAAAGTCATACAAAATATTGGTCTTGGAGCATGACTTAAACTTGCTTTTGCTTGGCTAATAGCTCATCTTCTATGGATATAAGGAAACATATTAAACGCCCAGGAGCTAGAGGAATTTGGTAGGAGTGAAAGCCTACCCCTGTCACAGACCACCAATGAGTTATCTCAGGTGGCATGGTTTTCTTTGAATAATGGTACTGAGTTAGTTCACATTTTTAGATAATAGCTACGAAAGGCTATCTCCATTATTGGTTGACAATTGAGCTATGATATTCTTCCCGCTGTCGAAATATTCACACCAAAGAGAACCATCTATCCTTATTTCACATGTAAAAGTTAAAAAATATTATTTACTCAACAAAACAAACTCTCTTACAAGCCTGGCATGATCTAAAAATAGAGTACAACAAAATAACTCTATGGATGAGCTATTCATTGTGTTAGGTAATCGATTATTTTGTCAAATCTTTTTGTATATAGTTGAATAGATATACAGGTTCTTATATATGCAATTTTAAAAGAATTATGGGCAAGTTTTTCCTGAGCTACATGTTTCCTCCTTATGAATGATAATAGTATAAAAACATTTTATGATAGGGATGCACTCTTTCTCATAGCTTATTTCCCACCCATCATGGTGAAATCTAGACAAAATAACTCTACAAAATAAGAATTTATTTACAACACGTACATTACAAGCCTTCCTTACAATTGGTGTTCAAATGCTTAATTGGTCCATTATCATTCCCAATGTCATGAAACTAAGCTCCACTAAATTCATATTTTTTTGTTATGTGATGCAAAATCTATATTGCTAGAGACAAAATAAAATATTTCAACATTTAAAAAAAAAAATTCCTAAAAGGGAAGAGATACCTGCCTAAGGAATGTAACACAAAAGATTGGTATTGGAATATGACCTAAAATTGCATTTTCTTAGCTAGTAGCTCATCTTCAATGGATGTAAGGAAACAAATGAAAGGCCCAAAACCAAGTAGAATTTGGTAGGAGTGAAAGCTTACCCTCTCACAAATCACTAGTGGGTTATTTCAGATGTTGTGGTTTTCTTTGAATAATGATCATGTGTAAGCTCATATTTGTGGATAATAGTTAGTGATGACTATTCCCGCTATTTATTGACAATTGAGTTATGATAGGTTTTTTCCCTGTTGAAATATTCACACGAAAGAGAACCATATATCCTTATTTCACATGTAAAAGTTAAAAATATGTATTTACTCAACAAAACAAAAAATCTTATAGGCTTAAACTTTTTTATGAAGTTTAAACGTCATCATAAATAGAATCCTTTCACCTATTTATCATAACCATCCTCATCAAGCATGACCCATGTGGCAACTATAACAATCCTATACTTTCACTATTTATAAAAAGAACCTTTATAGAACTATTTTTCTTTAAAAATTGGCCTACAACAAGAATAAAATCATATAACAATCGACCTAACTACCATTCACATGTTTGAGGGGTTGTTACTAAGAAGCTAGGTCTCAAAGACCTATCTATCTAATTGGATGTCTTTGATCCAAATGACAATTATGGTTTCCATTGTTGATGACAACTTACATTAACGAGGTTTTGGCTCTATTCATAGAATCCCACATTATTAAATATTCAACCATCATGATTGACACCAACAAGTTGTTTTCAACAACCTATGGGTTGTAGAACACTTAGCCAAGCATATTATGTTAAGATTACGAGGTTATTGATTGAAGCCACGACCAACCTGTGTCCGTGTACATAATGGTTATAGTGGTAATTGATGGATCAATCCCATGTCACACAAGAACAAAATTGTCCTAGTTGTCGAATCCACTAATCACAAAATAAAAAAAATAAAAATTGTCAACAAACTATTTGTTAGTCACCTGTTATGTTACTTCTAACCTCCTATGTTGACATCATCCTTGTTAGTCAAACCCTTTATTGATCCCCTTCTCTTTCGGGTTTCCCTTATCGATTTTCACTCATCATCCTTCTTATTTTACTAACTTCACTTAATCAAATTATGACAAGTCCTTCCACCTTAGAAATTAATCATTTTGCTAAAAGTCAAATCAACTACTTGTTAATGAATCACATAAGCATAAAACCCTCTTCCTTTTAAGAATTTATAAATATAATTGTTGTTATACATCTACTATATATTACTCATAAATTTTGAAAATATAAAATGCTTCATTTTTTCCTTCATTTTTTCTATTATTTTATCTATATATAACAATATATTTAATTTACCTCATATTTTTTCGTATAATAATTTTTCAAAATAATATGAAAAAATATCAAATAGATAATATAATAAAATTACTTATCCTATTACATATAATTCAAAAAAACACAAAGAAGATGAAAAAATATCTCTATCTTTTTTAGTAATATCCAACCATTGCTTCCTATTGATATTCAAAATAAAACAAAATTACGTATGATGTTCATTGGAGCCCAGTGTTGACCTGATGAACAAACCCATAAGTTATTGACTTCATAACTAAAAAGCAACCACCCCCTTGTGAACAATTAAATGTGGTGGTTGTCCAACCATGCAAATAAACTAGAGATGTTTGTAAGGAGCATTTTACCCACTATTCAACTAATACCATATACGGAGAAAGATGACACAACGAGAACATAAGAACAATCACAAACTATGAGACCAAAATAACATAATAGCAGTTCCTAACAGAACATAATCAAAGTTGGATTCATTCATCCAACATGATCATCGAGTGATCTGAAGAGGAATTTGCAGTGACCATCTTGATTGGAGTAGCATTTATAACCACTTCCCCATTCTGAGGTGCAATTGAGTTAGTGTCTGAATATGAGATTATGTAACATTCCATTTTGTTCAAACGAATCACAACGTCATCTATATCATAACGGATATCCCTCAATATCCTTTTAATTCCTCTTGGCCAACAAAGTTTGTAATTATCCACCTGTTTGTCTCATAGCACCATATGAAGAAGAGTCTTCATTTATCTATGTGTGAATAACAAGTGCATAAATATAACCTTCTCTTCCCCAGTTTTCCTGGGTCTGGTACCCATTTTGTTTTACCAACACATACTTCAGAATTTGAATGATACATCTGATCTCCAAATTATTTTGCTTCCAGGGTGCGAATTTCCTTCCACACCTCCATAGGCATAACAACAAAGAAATTCGCAACCGACTCCCATCCAAATAGTCACCGATGTTTGGAGGAGGACACCCCTGGTGTGCCTCCCTAAGAAAACATTGACGCGAAGTCATGCGAATCCAAAATTTGCAAACAAACTTAACAAAGGGATTTTGAAACGACCCATTGAACTGACTTTAGCGAATGATTGGATAAGACAAATTGACCATGACCCAAATTACCAAATACGAAGTAACTGAGAGCTTGGAAATCGTTGTTGGGGACACAATGCATAAGTCGTCAAGGAACCTTTGAAAAAATGGTTGTAGACCTAAATGGTCACTAAAACCTTTGTGGAGCAAAACAAAAGACAATTTGATTCCTTGTGGCTTCCGAGATGTCCCCTAGAAAGCTCGATTGCAAACACAATTAGAGTTAAAGAACTACAATGGGGCTATAACCACCAAAGATACAACATGCCAGTAACAATTACCAACAAAGAAACTTGGGACAACTTTCATCTCAGGGAATAGAGAGCAAGGACCAACAATGTTACTCAAACTGATTTAGACTAACGACCCGAACATGCTAGTAACAATGGACAACAAAGATACTTGGGACAACTTGAATGTCAACAAATATAGAATGAGGACCAACATTGATACTTAAAATGTCCTGGACCTCGGGCGTTTGAACAAGAAAGCACTATGCACACAATCTGCTATGGATATTGAAACTAATCGGTAATAAACTATTACGGAGGAAGAGATGAAAATCCAGAGCATACCCCAAGAGGAGGAAAATTAGGAGGTGCCACCCTGAACACACCACTGATGTTTGCTACCTGAAACATCAACCAAGTTGTTATATAACATTACAGGCAAGATGCTGTATTTCCCATACTCAAAACTAGGTTGAAACAAAACTCCTAATGAGTGCCAAGTGTAATGCTTCTCTCAGGGTTCCGACATCCCAAGAGCTTGCACGATAGTGCGATCACTAATGAAACATAATTGATTGTCAAAGCATATCACAACAACATCCAATCCCTCGTATGCTTGCACCTCCATACCTACGTCGAGTGAACAAAGAGAATGCCAAATGGCATTGACAATCCTAAATACACATTCACCCACCCTCGTGAATTTAATGTGAAAAACCATTGACTAGACAATTGCATTACGTGAAAGACCCACACGTATGCAAATGTAAGCCAGGTGGAGTCCATGGTTTGCTCTCCAAGGGCCGCCTCCAACTTGGCTATACCAACCTTGTGCATGCTACTCATCACTGGGATGAGAGACTCACTGCCGGAAAGCAAATTGAAGGGCAAACAAATTTGTGCATTTAACTATTTATTTAACTAATCACCTTTTGTGCTACAACAATATTTGGTCCAAGTGCGCAACATAAAGCTTTAGTGAAGTTTTTTTCTATGATGTAGTGAGTACTTTTTTAATAATGCTAATTAATTATTGATAAATACATTTGGAATTAAATTCACTATTTTTTAATAAAATGAATTAATTCTTCATTACATTTTTAATATTAAATATAAAAAAAAATAGTGATTAATTATTAATAAATGACATTTACAATTAAGTCATTTTTTTAATAATAATGCAAAAATGAATTAAACTTCCTTACATTTTTAACATTCAATATAAATAAATAATATAATTTTTAATAAATCATGTATTTATATTAAAAGGTTAAAGCATCGCTTTAGAACTTGCACTATTCATAAAATGTTAAAACATAGATTTAGAACTTACACCCTATTCATAAAGGTAGAAAAAAATATTGTAAAAGTGATAAAGATTCACTAATATTATTGTTTTCCCTAAGATTCACTAAATATTTTTTTATTATCAATAATCACTCAAAAATAGTGAGAATATTCTTCAAAAATTGAACGTTGGAGCACCAACATTAGTGGGTTGCCGTCGTTTTCATTCCACGTCAAGCACCAACATTAATTGGTTACCCATCGTTTTCATTCTGCTGAGGTGTACACTAGTTAGTTATCAATCGGTTTCTTTAAATTTAGAAATTATTAATGAAGTTTTAATAAATTAAGTGGAAAAAATGGAAAAAATGGAGTTGTCTTTAGTACGATTTTTTGGACATTCTGGTGACGGAATCCGGCGGAAAAAATTGAGGTTAAATCTTGATTTGTATTATTTAAAATGGTTTTTTAACTGCATATTTGGATTCAGCACCCTGAAAAACCCCTAGGACGCTTTGAATGTGCAGAAATTATCTATCAAACTTGCGATTTCAATAAATTGCTGCCGAAAAAACCTCCTAAGACGCTTTGAATATGCAGAAATTATCTATCAAACTTGCGATTTCAATAAATTGCTGCCCAAAAAACCTCCAAAAAATCGCGCTAAAGACTACACCGAAAAAATTACCAATGAAGTTTTAATAAACTAAGTCGAAAAAAATTACAAAGGGAAAAAGCATTAAGAAAAGCTCAGCGGAGATTCCGATGACCCCGACTCCATAGAATGGCGACAGGGCGCCAGGGATGATTCGGGGCGTGTCCTGGATTTAAAAAGCGCAGCCGAGATTCCGATAGATAAATTCTGGGAGAGCGTGGGATGACTTGGCTTGTAGCGAATTTAAAAAATAGAGCCAGCGAGTGGGCTGCTTCAAGGATCGGGGTCGTGGATTTAAGACATTTGCTATTCGGCAGGACTTACCATATGTTACACTGTGTTAGAGGACACCGTATGAAGCAATGGGAATTTAAGACATTTGTTATTCGGCGGCTCTTACCATATGTGATTCTGTGGCTTTCCAGCAGGAGCCTGCTGTCGAAGCACCCTCCAGTTTGCACAGGAGTTTCCAGTTTGCACAGGAGTTTGCTGTCTAAGCAAGAGATTAGAGGACGCCGTCTAAAGCAATGGGAATTGAAGCAATGTGAATTTAAGGAGGTTGGGCTAAGGTCGGTCCAGTACTCTGCACAGGAGTTTGCTGTCGAAGAAGGAGATTAGAGTACGCCGTCTGAAGCAATGGGAATTGAAGCAATGTGAATTTAAGGAGGTTGGGCTAAGGTCGGTCCAGTACTCTGCACAGGAGTTTGCTGTCGAAGCAGGAGATTAGAGGACGCCGTCTGAAGCAATGGGAATTTAAGGAGTAGGTTGGGTTAAGGTCGGTTCAGTACTCTGCAGAAAGGTTTTTACAGAAAATATTGTGGG
>APFE030909780.1:52738-57738 GCA_000404065.3 Pinus taeda | reverse complement strand
ATTTTGGCATCTCACACATTCATTCTCCTCTCTCCTTCATTGTTTGGGTACGAATCCTCTGAGGCTTCTCTCTCTCCACATGTGCGAAGAAGCGATTGTTCTTTTGCTGTCCCTGCATTGATCAGCGTTTACTGAAAGTTGCAGGAAGCTGCCTCCTCCTCATTTTGGCATCTCACACATTCATTCTCCTCTCTCCTTCATTGTTTGGGTACGAATCCTCTGAGGCTTCTCTCTCTCCACATGTACGAAGAAGCGACTGTTCTTTTGCTGTCCCTGCATTGATCAGCGTTTACTGAAAGTTGCAGGACGTTGTTTTGACCAGCATTGACCATCTTTGACTGCGGTTTTGTGTGGGGTATTTCTGTTTGGGCAGGCCACAGTTTTGGCCACGAAATCTGAGGCTGTTTGATCTCTGTTTGACCAGCGTTGACTGCGCTAGGGCTTGTTGTTGCGTTGATTTTCGTTGACCAGGTTTGATTGGATATTTTTGGACTGATTTTGGGCTGATTTGACTTGCTGTTGGAGGCCGAGTTGACTGAGTTTGACTGAGCTGTTTTGGAGGTCAAAATTTGCCATGTTGACCAGCGTTGACTTTCTGGTTAGGGCTTTTTGTTTCTGCTGCTTTACTGATCAGATTTCACTGTGATTGGGCAAGTGAATATTGTATATTGTACTCTCTCTCTTTTGCTGAACTTTTGAAGAATTATAAGAATAATTGATCAAGGGTTTCCCCACATTTGGGCTTGTCCCTGGCTGGTGCCATATCTTGTGTCCTCTTGTCTTGGCTTGTCTTCTACTATTATTGTTTATGTTCTATCTGCATTATACTATTGTGATGATGTGATTGCTACATTGGATATTGATATTGGGCTAATAAAGAAATTGAAGTAAAATTGCTCGAAGCATAAAACACCCCATTATTATCTAAAATTAACATGGTATTAGAGTTGAGGTGAAGACAAAGCCCGAACAAGAGTGAGAAGAGCAATCACTAAGAGGAGCAATCATTGATCAAGGACAAGATTCAATGGCCTCCACATCCTACTTAGGTTTGATGACAAGCTTCATGATAACTCTGATTATCATGCATGGAAGATGTCTCTTGATTTGACTTTAGAAGAGCAAGCTGTTATGGATTATGTGCAGGGAAAGATTTCGGAACCTCCTTCAAATGCACCGGCTATTGCTAAGACAAAATACAAGAAGGGTGAAGTCAAAGCCAAGAAGATCATCAGGGATTCTATTCATAAGCATTTAGTTGCTTATGTCTCCGATTTGAACACATCAAAGGAGATATATGATAGGTTGGTCGGCATGTTCAAATCTAGCAATGCAAACCAAGTTCTTTTCCTCAAGAACAAGTTGAAGGATATAAAGAAGGGAAGAAATGAAGATATTCAATCCTACTTCATAAGGATTACTGAGATAAAAAATGATCTTCTTTCGTTTGGAGAAGCTATTGTTGATAGGGAGCTTACTCTCATTGCCCTTGGAGGACTCCCTCGTGAATGACACGTGTTCAACACTACTATTCTTAACAACGACACAATTCCAGGTTTTGAATTACTGACTAGATGTTCTCAAGAAGAAACAAGGATGATGGAACTAGATATGCCTTCAAATAAGAATGATCCTACTGCATTCTCTGCTCACACTAAAAAGAAGAACAATGCAGGTTCAAACAAGCACTGTCAAGGAAGGTCGAGTTTCAAAAATAGAAGGACTGGAAGATGCTTCATTTGCAACAAGTTTGGCCACTATGCTAGGGAGTGTCCTAATAGAAGGGATACACCTCATGATGATGACAACCACAACAACAACAATTTCAGGGGCAGCAACAATCAAAGGAATGGCAGATTCAACAATTGAGGAAAAAGGAATGCTCGTGCTCCTCATCAAGGAAATGGTCGCCCTCCCAAGAGATCAAGAAACACCAATTATGATGAATCTAATGTTGTTGATAACAAGCAAAAATAATTTTATCTTATATCTGCCCTCTCTACGACATCTCCTCCGGACACTTTGGGGAATTAGTTGATTGATAGTGGTGCCTTGAGGCACTTCACTGGGTATAAGGAAGCTCTTTCAAATCTGATTCAAAAGGATACAAATTTGGAAATTTTTCTTGGAGACAATGCCACCTATCCCGTGAAGGGAGTTGGGAATGTTACTCTTCAATTGAATCAAGGTAACACCTTTCATCTTGTTGACGGTGCTGGACCTGCCAACATTTAGGGGATCTCCCCGTTATGAAGTCCCAACTAGACCTCACACCGTTTGGTGTAGGAGTCCCATCCGGTATGATGGCCTGATTGCCATTATCTTAAAGATTTGCCTTAGATCTTGCTTGTCAGCACATGAGAGTGGTTTACTTTGTCTTCGAACAACGAGGTTCGCGTGCCTGGTAAGTGCTTAGTGTCACTTGTGTCAAAGTTCTGTCACTGCAGAGGGAGAGCGTGAGAGTGAGTCTCAAGTTGAAAGGGAATATTCCCAACTCTATTAGAGACACACCATATAGCAGGACATGCGCAACTTCCGACGAAGTAGTCCACATAGATGCGGCAGTCACAAACACAAGGTGAGCAGATAACACGTACAACACCTAGCGGAATAGTCCACACGAGTGCGATGGTCGTTATACCAAATTTACGAAAATGAGTCCATTGAGCGTCCGACAGAATAGTCCACACGAGCAAGACAACGTTAACAACTGATACAACACATTTCCAATAGCATATGTACTAAAACAACCGGAATAGTTCAACTGTCTTAATACAGGTTAAAGCAACATGCATTACAAGCGTTCAAAGAATAGTCTTACAAATGAATACAATACATGTGTGAAAACGTGCTGGTTTGTTAACAGGCTTCTAAATTAAGCGAAAGTTCCAAGACACATTGGTACACCATTACATCACTAACCCCGATAGCGGGTCATTGGAGCCATTGCTCGCTCCTCAAAGAAAAGACTAGAGACTCTCAAGGCTATGTGGGAGGAGCCAAGGTGAAAAAGTCTTTTGCGTGTACACGTGAGGGGTATATATAGCCAAGGGTGAAACTGACCCTTGTGACTGTTCGACTTCCCTCATGACTGTTCGACTTACATGAATCTTTGACTTCATCTGTGGGTCTGTTGGACTTCCACGTTACATTACATTGATTACACAGTTATGACCCAAAGTAGTGATGTGGCCGAGGTGATTCATAACACAACTCGACATGACACTGCAGGTATGCATATGCTGGTTGTGCTGTTTGTGTCGAGCCGCTGTGCTGCTGAGTGATGAGTGTGCCTGTGGTGTACCATAACTTCACCTCTCCATGGCAGAGTACGCAGAGTCTTCAATGGTCTTGGTGTTCGCTTGATAGTTCATGCATGCGCACGTGTCTCCTTCGCTTGCTACTTGGTATGCTTCGTGTGTTCATCCAACTGCGAGGAAGTCTTCTAGCATGCGCTCCTTGTTCATCCCATTCGTCGTCGCGCCATGTCTCATCCATGTACTTGTTTCTGCAATCACTCATGATGAGACGACATCAAATCCAGAAATCCCCTAGTCTACCATGATGCATCATCTTTCGTTTTTGGGTGTAGGTGACCAAGAGAGAGGACAAGGCTCTGAAACAACACAAAGCACATGTCAGGCCGGGATGCGAGGCTCCGGGGCACTGTCAAGAAAAACTGTCTAGAGGTCATTGAGAGGTTGGGTTGAGTAGTCCGGGACAACAGTGACATTCTGTGGGATTTGGCTCAGTTGGGAGGCAGAACTGCGCAATTTTTCCGGGGAAGGCAGTGCGGGCAGTAGGGGACACTGGTAGTGAAAACTGTGTAGGTATTCAAGGGAGGTTGGGAGTAGGTTGCGGGAACTTGTTGGCCAAAACTGCGCAGAACTAGGAGGCAGTCATGCTGAACATGTCTGCGCAGTTTCCGGGTTGAGCGAGGTATCGGCTAGCTGGTGGACAGTCCGGGAAAACTGCGCAATTTTCAAGAGGAGCAGTAGGCCGGCTGGTAGGGGGACTGACTGACAAAACTGCACAATTTTCAGAAATAGTTCAGTGACAGGCAGTGGGTGCTTGTCCCTCTTGTTTGTGCAATTTCTTCAGTCAGCGGAGGCAGGCATGTTGACAGCTTTTGTGCAATTTTTGGGAGGAGTGAAGCTCGGGGTCATTGCTTGGTCAGACTCTTTGGTTGACCAGCGAGAGGCTTGATGGATTGGCTTGCAGACAACGCAGATTGAGATGGCTTTTTGCACTATTCTGGGTGACAGTCAACCAGTTCGATTTTAGGATTGTGCAGTGCAGATTGCCTGGGAGGCAACCTCAAGCTCTGCGCAATTCTGGGCAACAGTACTTGGTCATTGAGGGCTGGGACTATGCAATGTAGCTCAACAAAGGTCCGATTGATGGATGCTGGTCTGATCGACAAATCTTCGGCAAAATGGTTAAGTGTGTGACCGAATGAACTTGTGTATACATGACCTTGCGAACACACACTCAACGTGACTTGACAATAAGACATCTTGAACCAACAAGACAACATATGCTCAGTGTGATTGACTGTGGGACTGTCTAGTGATGAAAGCGACAAGTGTGACACTTCAGATAGACCTTCAGACGACCGTGACGACACTTGCGCGACAGTGCTTGCAACATTGTGTGTGAGTGCGATCGATGTTTACATAGCGAACACAACTCAAACACAAACCTTCAAGATCACCAGAACAAGGTCGCAAGCATGACATAGCAATCAACATGTTGAAGATGACAGTTGGTAAAAAAAATGAAAGGGAAGCAAGACATGTAGAGGAAACACATGAAATGACTTTTTGTGTTTGTACACATGCATGTTACTGAGGGCAGGATGATATGACAATGACAAGCAGTCTTGCAAACTCAATTAAGAGGTGTACTTCGAAAGGTGTTCTTTACTTACCATACTTACCTCGAGATGATCATGCATCTGCGGAGTTTGTATGCGGTCCTGATCTTTTTTCCATTACTTG
>APFE030909780.1:0-50846 GCA_000404065.3 Pinus taeda | reverse complement strand
TGAATACATTGAGTCAGTTTATGGTCGAGCCTCATCACTTACATTGGATTGCTGCCAAGAATCTCTTGAGATATCTTTGGGGTACAACTACTTATGGACTGAGATACACTGTTGGGAATGTGAGGCTCCATGGTTACGATGATGTAGACTGGGCTGGTAGTGTGGTGGATCGTAAAAACACATCTGGATGTTGCTTCTCTTTAGGTTCTGGTTTGATATCATGGATGAGTAGGAAGCATAAGTTCGTTGCCTTGAGCACCGCTGAGGCTGAATACATTGTTGCTAGTTTGGCCTCCTGTGAAGCTGTTTGGTTGAGGAAGCTCTTTAGTGAGCTGTTTGGACATGTGCCGGATACCACTATGATCTTCTGTGACAACCAGAGTGGGATTCGTCTTTCTGAGAATCCTGTATTTCACGATCGCTCCAAGAATATTGATATCAAGTACCACTTTATTCAGGATATGGTACAACGGGGAGCAATAAGGCTCCAACACATTGGGATTGATGATTAGGGTGCCGATATTCTTATGAAGCCCCCGAGGAAGGTCAAATTGTTAACCTTCCGTGAATGACTTGGAGTCGTGGATGTTGAGCTCTGGGAGCTTTGGGGGCCTTGAAGTACTTCTTGGAGCGATGAGTGACCATAGGGTGAGTGGTTCACCTTCCCCTAATGGTGCGCGGTGTACATGGTCAGTGGTTCACCTTCCCCTGTGATACCCCATGGTGACATATGCATAGGTTGAGTGGTTCACCTTCTCCTATGGCATATGAGCAGGATGAGTGGTTCACGTTCTCATGCTGTCCCATCCTACCCATGCAGTCCGGGACTTATGGGAAGTACCTATCATTTGGCCAATAAGTAGGGAAATGAGGATAGGGACCATAGTACTACCGACAACCGCATCGTGTACTACCGTACTCTCTATGCTAGGATGTTGATATTGATTTGGGATCAATGGAAATTGACTTCGGGTCAGTTAAGAGTGGTATGACACACTTCATATTATTGGAGACTGACTTCGGGTCAGTGGAGAATGGTATGATACATTCTCGATCATTTCTTCTTTCTTCATGGTTCAGCAGAGCGGAGACTATGATGGTACAGATTGTCAGACTATTTGGCAGGTGAAGTTCTCCCTAGTTGAACTTCACCTTGGACAACTCATATGAGGTAGTTGATATTTTTATTGGATTCCTCTCTCTGGGAGGTGTAGGATTGATCTAAAGATCATCCCATTCTGACATGTACAGATGGAGTTATGAATTATTTTGATTATGGACAAATTGTCAAGGTCAACCAACCATCAAATTAGCACCCTCAAGCCCTAAACGTTGCATATAAATACAAGGAGCCTCCTCCTCATTTTGGCATCTCACACGTTCATTCTTCTCTCTCCTTCATTGTTTGGGTACAGATCTTTTGAGGCTTCTCTCTCTACACTTGTGCAAAGAAGGGACTGTTCTTTTGTTTTCCCTGCGTTGACTAGCGTTGACCATCTTTGACTGTGGTTTTATGTGGGGTATTTCTATTTGGGCATGTCACAGTTTTGGGCACAAAATCTGAGGTTGTTTGACCTCTGTTGGACCAGCGTTGATTGTGCTAGGGCTTGTTGATGCGCGACTTTCGTTGACAAGGTTTGATTGGATATTTTCGCATTGATTTTGGGCTGATTTGACTTGCTGTTGGAGGCAGAGTTGACCGAGTTTGACCGAGTTGTTTTGGAGGTCAAAATCTGCCCTGTTGACCAATGTTGACTTTCTGGTTAGGGCTTCCCTGTTTCTGTTGTTTGACTGATCAGACTTCATTGTGATTGGGCAAGTGAATATTGTATATTGTACTCTCTCTCTTTGCTGAACTTTTGAAGAATTATAAGAAGTATTGATCAAGGGTTCCCCACATTGGGGTTTGTCCTTCGCTAGTGCCATATCTTGTGTCCTCTTGTCTTGGCTTGTCTTCTACTGTTATTGTTTATGTACTATTTGCATTTTACTATCATGATGATGTGATTGCTAAACTGGATATTGGTATTGGGCTAATAAAGAAATTGAAGCAAAATTGCACTAAGCATAGAACATACCGTTGTTATCTAAAATTGACATAATTCCTTCCTTTTCTACTATTTGCTCCCTTACTTCTGGGTAGTTAGGGCCTGGCTAATTAGGTTTCCTTGATCAATCCATTTCTTACAATTTGGCCTTCCTTGCTCTCCCCACCTACCATTTTCCCTCCTTCTAGGCTTGTTCTAGAATCAACCATGTGCGGGGAAAAAATCTCGTCCATCATGTGCGATTAGCTTGTAAAATATCTACCATCTGTTGAAGAATCGTTCCTGTGTGTACACTCTTTAGTTGTATGAACTCTATGCTTTCCAACACCTTCTGCTTCTCTTTTTGTTGTTGTTGTTCGACTATATGCACCTTTTTGTTTAAAGCCTTATATCGTGCCTCATATTACCAAACTTAGGTTTATTTAATGTTTAAAGTCCCCTATCCAAATTTAAAATCTTCATGAGTTAGTCAAATTAATAATAAGTGGCCTCCTTAAAGGGAGACCATCATGTTGGTAATTGTGACCTTATTAATGAGAATACCCTTAACAAAATAATGAAATAACTCATACCCTCGAAGAAATAACTCATGATAGTAATACACAATGGACAAGCTTAGAAAGTAATCATCTCCTCATCGTGGTAATGATAATCCCTTGTCATCTCAGGGTAGCTAATATATATAGCTAGAAGGCTTGGAATGGCAAGAGCAAAATTATGCAACTTGTTTCATAATGAGGAAACAAATAAATCTCATTCCATTTGTCCCGTCAAAACATCCATGTTGTGTGTCACTTTGTTGCTTTATATAATTTCATTTTACCCAACCTTTTATTTATTAGTCATGCCCTCCTACTTAAGTTAGGGTAAGGACATTTAGTTTGGACGGTTGAGGGGTGTTACAAACCCTTCCCCCCTGGGGGAGCACCGTCCTTGATGTTCAATAACCATATACAATTATTAATAAATGCTTAAAAGACACAACACAACTGAGATGGAGCTCTATATAGACTGCTTGTATCAATTTTCACATCACATGTTATAGGCATTGTGGCTTACTCAACCACTTTGTAATTACCAGTCATTTTCCAATGGCCCCTTTTTGCAGTGTTTTGGTGCCTTGGATGTGTTGTCTTCGATATCTTCAAGTTGTTGCTTGTTATCTTGTGGCTAGCTCCATGCACCCACACTAAGCAATTCCCATGTTTTCCTATAGCATGGCATACAATCTCTTATAAGATTCATTATAAGGTGATTGTAATGATTCTAATCTTGTCGATCAGTCTATCAAGAGTGTCCAGGGGTGTCCCACCTCCACCCTCTTCCAAAACAAGGGAATCCAAAGGCTTTCACCTCCACCCCAAATCAGTCATCCGAATCAACAATAAGAGAATCTAGAGGTTGACACCTCCACCTTCAAATCAACAACGAGGGAATCCAGAGGTCTAACACCTCCACCCTTGAGGGAATCCAAAGACTTATGTCTCCACCTTTATATCAACAATAAGGGAATCCAGAGGTTGACACCTCCACCCTGATATCAGCAATAAGGGAATACAGAGGTTGACACCTCCACCCTCAAGGGAATCCAGAGACTTATGTCTCCACCCTGACATCAACAATAAGGGAATTGAGAGACTTGTGTCTCCACCCTGAAATCAACAATAAGGGAATCTAGAAGTTGGCACCTCCACCCTCAAGGGAATCTAGAGACTGTGGGAACTACCCAACTAGGGGTTGCTACCAACCTAGGTAGTGTTTTGTCGACAAAAATATTGGGGATCTAGAGTCTATCCCGCCTCCACCCAGAAACAATATATAGTTTACAGGTCCAGTCAAGTAACAAGCATGTATACATATACGTGTGGCTCCAAACCACGTACACAAGACATGATGCCATCTTCGCATAGCACAAAGTTCAAACACACCTTATGATACAGTACAACATATATACATTTACACATATATGACACATGTACGTACATACAAAGAATAAGAGTATCCAGAGGTTGATACGTCAATACAAGACTTCGAAACTTTGTTCAAACTTCACCTAATGCACAACAAGATTCCAGAGCACTTGCTCCTCCTACGTGTCTTTTCTTCGTTGTATCATGTGTCTCCATCATTTTCCACAAGAATTGTTGGAAAATCAAAGGTATTATGTTAGGGTTTGATTCTCCTTTCTTGATAATTACTTGTGAGTGTGTTGGCTTCTTTTACGTCTTTATTATCTTGCCTTTCATCAAGCAATTACCATATTATGTGTATGAAGATCACAAAACAAGAGACACATGATATAGGCACATGCCAGGGAAAAACTCCCCTTGAGGGGAAAACCCAATTAAGGCAATTCTTCCTTTCAATAGTATTCTTTGAGACTCTGTACCCTAGACCAAGACCAAACTTTCCCTCCACACCATGTCAGCCTCCCAGATCTTCGACCCCTTCCAGCAACTTCGACTAGGCAGCAGCTTCTAGCAACAACGAAATCTTAGGAGACTTCGATCTCCCAACCCAGACCACGAAAGAGAGAGAGAGAGAGAGGGACCAAAAATTCAATTTTCTTCCTCTCTATAGACTTACCCAAACTCGCACTTCTTTTGTTCTCCCAACAACAAATTTCACACTTCTCCAGCTCTTCTTGAGATATCAAACTTGCTTGAGAGTGAGTGGTTCAAATGACTTTGACCTCCTTGAATATATAGGCTTCTTGTGGGTCGAATGAGGGTCCTTAGGCCGACATGATGTGGAGGGTACATAATTCACATTTGACTTGATACAAAACATTTTTACATGATTCGAAAGCCCAAGAAAAGTCTCTTCGAATGTACAATGACTCTATAAACTCAATATTAATCCTGGGATTCCATAATGGGGACTTTGACTAATATAATGATGACCCAACATGAAACCCATGCTTTAATAAGTCATTGTTACAATAATAAAAAATATTTTTTTTATTCTTTTGACAAGTAGATTACATAATGACTCAAATACATTATTGAATACCGAACATAGTTACATTTTCTAACACTCCCTCTTAACTAGGGAGGTATTCATAATGTACATATACAATGGAAGATCTCAAACTATATGAAAACATGAAGAATTTTTAGGCACCACAATGCCATGGACTAGATTCCTAACTAGGGCAATCTATCCAACCAGTTACTCAACAATTTAGGCACCGCAATGCCATGGACTAGATTCTTGACCAAGGCAATCTATCCAAGTGGGACTAAGGTGGACTTAAGCTTTCAACCCCTCTACGTACCATTGGGCTTACTTGCTAACCACCAACCCAAACATACAGATGTGTATCCAAAACATAGCTCAATAACCAACACCACCTTTTCAATTCCGGGATCTAGACATCAACATAGAGTGTCGACCTGATATCTCCCTAGGCAATGCTTCACTTGCAAAGCCTCAACAAATCTCTTCCATTTCCTTATCATCAACACAATCACCAATATCTACCAAACCCATCAGGTTTCTTAGATATTCGAACTTCTTATTAGGAAAAGCCTTTGTTAGTATGTCTTCTACCTGTTCATCTGTTGGAACACACTCTAATTGCGATCCCATCCTGCACCAAGTTACTAACAAAGTGGAACTTGTTATTGATATGTTTCGTCCTCGAATGAAACACAGGATCTCCAGACATCTTGATACAACTTTGATTATCACAATTAATCACAGTAGGACCCAAAGACTTCTCGAACAAATCTGTCAGAAGCTTCCTTAACCAAATAACCTCTTTTCCTACTTCACATGCAACCACATATTCTGCCTCGGCACTACTCAATGGAACGAGATTTCCTACTCATCCATGAGATCATAGCAGCTCCCAGACTAAAGCATCCTCCAGTAGTGCTCCTTCCATTGATCTCACTGCCACCCCATTCATAGTCTGTGAAGCCAATTAGCTTGAATTCCTTACTATCATACTTTAGGCAGTGACGTATAGTGCCATGAAGAAACCTCAATATATGTTTGGCAGTTATCCATTGATCACGACGAGGCTCCAATTGAAACTGACTAAGAATGTTCACTGCAAAACATATATTTGGCTTGGTATTTACCAGATACATCAGGGAACCCACCAACTGTTGATATGAGGCAGGATCCACGAGACGAGAGTTAGAGAACCTCGACTTCTTGAGGTTGGTGATCATAGGAGTAGTCATCGGCTTGGAATCCATCATCCCAAATTTCTGCAATAACTTGATGATGTACTTTCCTTGCCCCAAATATATCTCCCCAGGTCTTTGGCATACTTCTAGACCTAGGTAGTAGTGCATCAGTCTTAGATCCTTCATCTCAAATTCAGCTGCCAACATCTTCTTACATTCTTGAATTCTTCATTCTACACCAGTGATGAATAGATCATCCACATATAGTAGAATAATGACAAGCTCATTATTCATGACGTTGATATACAGACTCGAATCAACAGTACTCTTCACAAACCCAATAGATATGCATCCATTCTTGCATACCATGCCCTCAGTGCTTGCTTCAAGCCATATAGGGCCTTCTTGAGTTTGCAAACATGAGAGTCCTTGCTATTCACTTCGAATCCTTCAGGTTGTTCGATGTACACTTCCTCATCAATGGTCCCATTTAGAAATGTGGTCTTAACATCCATTTGATGGATATTCCATCCCATTATAGCAACCAATGAAACGAACAACCTAATGGTAGTGTACCTTGTTGTAGGTGCAAAGGTTTCTTCATAGTCAATGCCTTCCTTTTGAGAGAAACCCCTTGCAACGAATCTCACTTTGTACTTGTCTATACTTCCATTAACATCATGCTTGATCTTATAGATCGACTTCGATTAGACAGCTGATTTGTCTCTAGGTCTAGGAATGATTTCCCTAACCCCATTCTTCATGATGGATTGATATTCTTACTGCATAGCTTTCTTTCAAACCTCTTCATGCTCAACTTCCTTGAATGTAGATGGTTTGACTTCAATCAACTTTGTCATATATGCAGCATAACCAGAATATCTTTTCGGTTTCTTACTTTCTCTGGAGGACCCTTTTGCAGCTTCATGTCCTTCAACATCTTCTAATGTAGCTTTCAACCAATTTGGCCTCTTCCTTGTGGTTGGGATAACCACCGATTTAATAGGTTCACTTGGTACTTCTTCTTCAACATTTGTAGTAGAGTTCTTGTGATGGACTTCTTCTTCAAATACGGGAACTTCTTTGTCATCATAATCAATAGGAATATCCTTTGATTTCTTGTAAGCTTGATTCTCATCGAATATGACATCCCCGCTTACTTCAATGTGTCTTCCTTCCTTTATAGAAATTCTATATGCTTTTGACGAAAGACTATAACCAACGAATATTCCCTTGATACTTGTCGAGTCCAACTTCTTTCGCTTGTCTTTCGGAACATGGATATATGTTGGACTTCCAAAGATACAAAGATGATCCACACTTGACTTCTTCCCTGTGAATACTTCTTCGAGCGTAGTATTATCAAGACTCTTATGAGGACTTCTATTTTGAATGTACACGGTAGTCATCGCTGCTTCACCCCATAAGAACTTCGGTAGATCTTGATCAAGGAGCATTGTTCGAATGCCTTCTTCAATTGACGTATTCTTCCTTTCGGCCAATCCATTTTGTTTGGGATAGTAGGGAACAATGAGATCCCTCTTAATACATGCATCCTTACAATATGCAATTAACTCTTTAGAAGTGTATTCCCCACCATTGTCAGACCTGAGAGTATTTATCTCTCTTTCGGTTAGGGTTTCTACTTTAGCCCTGAACTCCTTGAACTTATCAAATATTTCATCTTTAGTTTTGAGTAGGTAGAGCCATGCTTCCTTGAATGATCAATGAATGTAACATAGTAGAGATTACATCAGAATGGATGAGGTCTAATATTTCTTTTGACCTAGTTTCACTATTATGAAATGGATTTTTAGTATGCTTCCCCAAAGAGCATCCCTTGCACACACCTTCATGTTCTAACTTCATAATATCATATTAGGAATACCATGAACCAATTGACTAAGAGTAGGGATGACCCTATAATGAAGATGACCATACCTTCGATGCCATAGTTCAATGGGGCTTATTTCCATATGAACCAAAGCTTGAGGAGATGGAGTGATAACCTAGTAAAGACTTCCTTCACGAACTCCAATAACCCAGCTTTGTCAATACTAGAGTCTTCCCCAAACCAATTTTCCATCAACAAAAGCAATCCTTTCCTCTTTATCTTCTAAAGAAGAGATAAAAAGTAAATTCTTTTTCAAACTTGGAATGTAGAGAATGTTGTTGAGATGCAGCTTTGACCCATTATCCAACTTCAATAATGTTGATCCCAGGCCTCTAACAGCATAGCTTTTGTTGTCACCCAATTCCACTGCATGAGAGGATGACTCCTTTGATAGTGTGTGAAGTTGCTCGCTTTCACCTGTCACGTGTCTCTATGCTCCACTATCAATGATCCATGCATTGTCATCAGTAAGAGAACCTGTAAGGGCAACCAAGAATCCTTGACTCTTGACTTTGTTGAATAAGTAGTAGATGATCTTCTTTATCCATCTTCTAGCAGTGTTGTAACCCAATCTTATGTAGTTCACCATAGAGGGAGAATCCATGCCAGCAAAGTGATCTTCGACTTTTCTTGACCTTAGCTTTGGTACCATGTTGGAAAATCAAAGATATTATATTAGGGTTTGATTCTCCTTTCTTGATAATTACTTGTGAGCGTGTTGGCTTCTTTTACTTCTTTATTATCTTATCTTTCATCAAGCAATTACCATATTATATGTGTATGAAGATCACAAAACAAGAGACATAAGATATATGCACATGCCAAGGGAAAATCCCCCTCGAGGGGAAAACCCAGTCAGGAAAATTCTTCCTTTCAATAGTATTCTTTGAGACTCTTTACCCTAGGGCCTAGACCAAGACCAGACTTTCCCTCCACACCATGCCAGCGTCCCAGATCTTTGGCCCCTTCTAGCAATTTCGATTAGGCAGCAACTTTTGACAACAACGAAACCATAGGAGACTTCGATCTCCCAACCACCATGAAACAGAGAGAGAAAAGCACCAAAAGTTCAATTTTCTTCCTCTCTATATAGACTTCCCAAACTTGCACTTCTTTCGTCCTCCTAGAAACAGACTTTGCACTTCTCCAACTCTTCTTGAGATATCGAACTTACTTGAGAGTGAGTGGTTCAAATGACTTCAACCTCCTTGAATATATAGGCTTCTTGTGGGTCGAATGGGGATCCTTAGGCTGACTTGATCTCCCTTCGGTCGACATGATGTGGAGGGTACATAATTCATATTTGACTTGATACAAAACCTTTTTACATGATTCAAAAGCCCAAGAAATGTCTCTTCGAATGTACAGTGACTCTATAAACTCAATATTAATCCTAGGAGTCCACAACGGGGACTTTGACTAATATAATGATGACCCAAGTGTGAAACCCATGCTTTAATAAGTCATTGTTATAATAATAAAAATTCTTTTCTTTATTCTTTTGACAAGTCTTCAAATACATTATTGAAGACCGAACATAGTTATATTTACTCCCGACAAACCTTTGTTAGTCAAAATGGCATCTTCATAATCATGTATATAATATATAAGCACATGTACAAATAAGATTAGGATTAAGAAAACTCCCGTTTCACCATTTTGTTGTCCATCATTCCTATGGACTCAATCAGCCTAATCTGTCATATCATATTCCACTTATTTTTATTTTATTTTTTCTCTTTTTTCGGATATACCTGTTGCCCTATTTCTGCCAATAGGATAATCACTAGTTGCCACACAGATTGACAAGGTTGTATATAAACCAACAATAGACAATTGCATGCCTGTACGTAGAACATCACTTGCAACTATACTTGGCAACTTTTTCTAGTCATCTGGAAATCCTTCCACACCCTCTTGAACAATAATCATGATATCAGAGTTGATATAAGTGCAAGTTGTTGAAATAATCACTAGAGGGCACAACATATAAACCAGATTATGCTATTTGATTATTACTTTGTGCTAGATGTAGTATCTACTCCAATACAAAGCAGTAGTTGTCAATGGAGATATTATGCCAATCATTGCAATCCCAATCGTAACGACACACCAACAATCTATTTTGCAGTCTGGAACCTTCATGCGTCTGAAGAAACGAGGTATTTTTCAGGCATTATATCCGTGTGAGCAAGTTTTAACTCATGCGTAACTGCCACAGAACATCGGAAACTAGGAATCAAACCCAACCAACCTGGGGCTGGAATAGGCACAAACTTATCATGCCTTTCATTGATTTTTATGTTTTATAAAATGTTTCGTATCTTAGGAGTCATTCCAAGAAAATATACTAGTAAAAATAATTCTGCTATTCTTCCTGAAGACTAACTACATGTGCGCAGATGGTAAAGAGCAGGCAAATCTGTTTGAAATCTACAACTAGCAACTTTTGTAATATCTATTGTTAAACCTCAGCTACAACCTTTTATCTAAAATATAATACTTCCCAGTTTCTGTAAAAATAAAAAGGGAGAGCACTCTCAATATCTAAGCATTAGATGAAAAGATAAACAACTTGACTCTGTCCTAGTTGTATATATCTTATTTTTTTCAGGAAAAATAACATATCTTATTTCAGATATTGTATCTGCATCTATGCAAGTTAGTGCAAAAGGCTCTGCTTAGTAGGCATAGGTGAATTAACAAAAAAGATGGTCACAATTTGAATGGTGGCAAATATGCAACCTTCTTTGATTAGAAAATTTGGGTGATCTGGAAACAAAAACATAACAGTCCCAAGGGTTCTATACTGTATATAAGGAGTATCTATTGAATATATTGATAAAAATCCTTTTGAGGTTGAAACAAACTCCAGGAACCTAGCATACAAAAATTGACAAAACTCTTATAGCATCGAGAGTCAAAAGAAATCTTTTTGATTTAATCTTTACATTAGAAGCATGGACGGTGATTTGTTGATTATAGTGGTTTATGTAGATAACATAATCGTAATATGCAGTGAGGTCCACATTGCTCAAAAGGTAAAATCTGATTTGTTCTTAGTTTTTGTCATAACTCATTTAAGCCACCTTCATTACTGAGGTCACAGCTGTAGAATTTTCACAAACTAATGGATTTGTATTTGAGTTAAAAACCCAGTATACCAATACTTTATCGGAGATCTTCTAGGATGGTTGTTTGCAAATACCTATGGAGGTTGAGCTGAAATTAGTGTACAAATAGCTAGTGTGCATCTTAATCTAACTATAAGAGGCAATAGGTTGGATTTGACTCTTTGAGCTATGCAAGAAGCAATATTTCCAAGTCCACTTTATGACAGCTTCCAAGACCAAAGTTTGAATGGAAGCTAGGAAAATTTTAAGGTATCTAAAGGGTACCTTGAAATGTGGGACCATCTATGACAAAGGGAAGGATTTCCTATTTACAAGTCATATTGATTCAAATTGAATATGTTCAACAAATGATAGGAAGTCCACCATAACATATGTTTTCAACATCACTTCAAATGTTGTTTCATGTCTAAGAAGCAACATGTGGCATCTCTTTCATGCGCTAAAGTGGAGTATAAGGCAAGAGTGATTACAGTTTGCGACCGAGTTGCAAGTTCGTCATTGGAGTCTTCAATAATTGGAGGGTCGATGCATTAGCGAATAATGTGCTCATGAGGGTCGCCAAAGTTACCAAAAACTAGTTGTATGATCCTATAAACCTAGCTACATGCCCAACCTAGGAATTGGTGTGTTGTGTAGGCGAGTCCTAACCCTAGGGCCATTTGAATCTAATCTATCCATAGGTGTGGTGATGTACACACTATGTCCTAAATGACAATTCCTTAGTTGTCAAGGAGTTGGGTTGATCACCTCGAGGGGGAGTTCAAGAGTAATTTTGAGGCTTCATTAATATGGAAGTTGAAGCGTCACGAGTTTGTGTCTATCCCTTGTTGCCACAAGCAGAAAATATATCAAAGAAGTATGTGATGATCCTATGCATGGGCTTTGACAATTCAACTATTCAGCTTTTTGTCGTGTGGCTGCTGACTTTCAATGATTATCCACAGAGTTCTAATCTATAGCATGCACTATTGACGTGAACAGTTTCATCAGCCGTAGAGCCCATTCAAAGCATAATTTCACAATTCACAGAGTAGTGTGCTATGGTGACAATGCTTTTTGCCTTGTAAGAATATGAGGGTTGCACCACCGAGGTTATTTGACTACATGCCCAATCATGAATAATTTTGTGACAATTTAATAAGCCCCGTGGACCGTGGTATGTTTACTCATAACATTATACTCTGTCCAAGGTTGAAAGCTATTTGCACACTTAACATCATACCTGATATGAATACAAGACGAAAAGGGTGTTGGATTTACATACCATCAGTTTGCAACAGTATTTCATAAAGTGATTGTCCAAAATATTATATTTGTTAATTCCTACGTGGGTTTTGTCACTATGCTACGACTGTGCAAGACAACAGTGCAATTTGCAACTGTAAAATTTACAGTCTTTGAATTTTTCTTGCTATTCATGGAAGGAGGTTAAATGTCACTGACTTGGTATGAGCTTCTCTACCCTCCGGTAGATGCACACTCTTTAATAGACTCACCTACTAAGGAGAGAAAATTATTACTAGTGACAACAAGCAACTATCCATTGCACAACTCTTAATGAGGTTCTACACAATAGCATGAAATCACTAGGGATCTCTACAGTACTTTTGCTGGTAAACACTAGGACAGGATTTATAACAAGCAACAGTCAGCTGTATATATCCTCAGAGCTTAAGCAAGGGAATACCCAGAACGAGTTACCCTAGACAACAAAAAAACTTCCATCATAAACTATCCATTAGAATGTTAAGGCAGACTTAAGGACGCATGTGACTAGTGTAAGGTAGTTGTTGACATTAGTGTCTGGTGTTCAATGTTCTCCCTCGATTAGTAATGCAATCATACTTAGTTTCGCAATAGAGCCCATTAGGTCTGAGTGTTGAACATGAGATCTCTGATACCACTTGTAACACGTTCGTTTTGTATATTACATTTTTTTAGAGTAGAAATACAACAACTAAAACTGTAAAATAAAGTTCCAGCTCTAGTTGCAATTCACCTTGAATCAATTTGCAACATGCATCCAGGTTACAAACACAAATAGATGTTCACCTATGAAATTGAAGGGATAGGTATATAGCAGACAACTCATGAACCACCATCTTCCTTCACTAGGTCACTTTAAAATGAATGATGAAATTTACTACCATGGCATTCAAATTTTCAACAACAATTACCGGAAGGAACTGGCTATCAGAGTAAGGCCATATAATTAATAACCAACATATGGTCATCAATATCTTCCTCTACCACCATACGACTGGCCCTTGGGTTGAGGAATACTTTCTGCAAAGGCAACAACTTTGCAGGATCAACATAAAACTTATCTCCAGGAGTATATGAGGCAACAATGATGCCCTCCATCATCTTTAAAGAAAAATAAGCCTAAAGATTTCTTCAACTTTGCCTATCTGGGTTTTGTGCAGTAAGTATATGGGACCATTGAAGTATGGAACCTTCTCATTGGTAAGCTTGGTCACTGCGTCTCCCTCACAGACATGGAGAATTGTTGAAACTTCAACAATCTTCAGCAGGAGGACCCCCACCTCGTCCTTGACCAAAACTTCAATTTTCAGATTTGCAAACCCCCACACTAATTGATATTGGTGAATGTCAAAACACTATTCCCTGTTTCCTTTATATACTCCATCATTACTACGCAGTAAACCCCAAAACCCTTATAGATGAGATTCTAAACTGTGTCCTCTCTGGCAATGATGCTCTTAAGAGAAGGACCTCATTTGTTAAGACCACACATCTTCCCATCCTGAGCACACAACCATCTCACAATCAAAGAAATGGAACCCTACACAGTAACAATTGATCCCTGCTGATAAGCTTTAGTCGACTGAACGACTATGACTAATAATCAGTCCAGTCTGGACAACCTTCTTTCATTGCTAATGTTTATTTACTCTGGTCAATTTCTATGAAAGGTGTACCAAGTAGTTTTCAATCTGCAACAAGTCTAACATCTACCAGTCCCAAGCAACGAATTGCGGGAAGATCTTGTATAATTCAGATTTGGCAAGTACATTGTTCAGTATTTACTCTTCTCATAGTGCAAACAACTGTAAGTGCAAGCATAAGCAAATGGAATTTAACGAGCTGCAGGAACAGTGGGATAGATGGGTGCTAATATGCATCCTTGGCAAGCCAAGGCTCCATAGTATAGGTGGTTCCTAAATCAACCATACATATGGCAGTATGCCATTATTTCAATGCAGCCTACTACATAAATTAATTAATGACTGCACAATCTATGTTTTGCATTAATGACACCATCATGAATACTTAAGGGTAGCATAGTAGGTCCACACAAGACATTGACTACTGTGTCCAAAACAACTGAAGTAAGGCTTGGTGATAGCATTTGCATGGTTCTCAAAGAAATATAAGAGTACTACAGTAGAGCTGATGTAAGGATTCATTAGGGCAATCTATAATAAGTCAGAGTAAGGATGGTATTCTATTAGTTATTGTAATCCAAGCATTTCTCACTGCATAGTATATGTGAAAATCATATCACAAGGGCATTCATACACTTAGCACTATGTGCTATAGATGCCACACACAAGGACTGCAGTTTCAGCTTGAAAGATTCTACTTTCCAGCCATCTTTTGCATAGTTTGCACAACAGCCCACATGTTTATGTACAATATTTTATGGTATTAATAGAATTATTAGTAGTCATGGTTTAGTGATGGTGGTAGCATTTTCGGTAGCCTTTCAAAAATGCTCATTTCTTGCTGTACTATTATAGGCCGTATCCAGGTAGAGAATGGTCCCACGCCAAGTCATAAATGATTATATCTGGTGATTACACCACAAAACAACAACACTTCATCCAGTCACCAGAAATTAGAACCATTACTAGCTTTTGTTGCTTAAGCAATTTCCTATTGCTCATACAGTCGCCAATTCTTATGGCTGTACCAGAGAGGGTGTCTATCTTCTGTAATTATCAGCAACAACCATCGATTTCATAAACAATGCTACATATGCCAACAGAGCATGCACATCGCTACGCTAAGAAGAAGTCATAATTTAATGTGTCCAACTCTCTATACTAGGAACAAAGCCCTATTTTGTGCAATTCAATGGAGCATGTATAAAATTTATACTAGGAACAAAATTACTAGTAGGGGACCTAAAAGGGATCCTAAAGGGCAAATGATATGCCAAGAGCAACAAATGGAGACTTAGCCCACTGTCACGTCAGCTAAGGCTCCTTTCTATTTATGGATTTTCAGCAATGGGAGGAGACCCAATATGTATGGAGTCACTAATGAATGTGTTGACGGTGCTGGACCCGCCAACATTCAGGGGATATCCCCGGTATGAAGTCCCAACTAGACCTCACACCATTTGGTGTAGGAGTCCCATCCGGTACGATGGCTCGGTTGCCATTATCTCAGAGATTTGCCTTAGCTCTTGCTGCTTAGCACATGAGAGTGTTATATTTGTAACTTCAAGAAAGCAAAGTGAGTATCCTTGGTGAGTGTGTAATGTAATTCTGTGTCCGGGTTCTCTTATTGTCAAAAGGGGAAGTGAAGTGAGCCTCTTGATGAGAGGGAATAGTCCCAACCCAGGAAGAAACACACGCGGACAACAAGGGTTTGTCCAGCATCCAACAGAATAGTCCATAGCGGATGCGGTAGTCGTGAAAACCAAAGTTCAAGGGAAAACACTTACACCATCCAGCGGAGTAGTTCACACGGGGGTGACGGTCATTAAAACCAAGAAACACAAAGATGGTCTATCTAATGTTCGGTGGAGTAGTCCACACGGACGAGACAATAGCGATAAACAATACAACAAATCTTCAGCAATGTAAGTACTAAAATAACCGAAGTAGTTCAACTATCTTAGTATAGGTTAAACAAACATGCATTACAAACGTTTAAAGAATAGTCTTACAAACGGATACAAAATATGCGTGAAAACGTGCTGGCCTGAGACATGCTTCTGAATTAAGCAAAAGTTCCAAGACACAAGTACACCATACATCACTAATCCCAGTAGTGGGACATTGGAGCCACTCCTCGTGCCACAATGAACAAACTACAGACTCTCAAGGCTATGTGGAGGAGCCAAGGTGAAAAGTCTTTTGCTCATACATTGAGGGGGGTATATATAACCAAGGGGGGATAACTGACCCTTGTGACTCTTCGACTTCCCTCATGTCTGTTTAGCTTCCTGTGACTTTTCGACTTACATGACTCTTAAACTTCATATGTGCGTCTCTTGGACTTTCACATTACATTACATTTGATTACAACAAGTATGGCACATAGTAGTGATATGGCTGAGACAACTCATGACACAAATCGACATGACACTGCTGACATGTATTGGCTGACTGTCGTGTCCATGTCGAGCTGCTGTGCTACTGAGTGATGATGTGCTCTTGGTGTAACATGTCTTCACCTCCGCATGGCAAAGTGCGCATGCTCTTCAATGGTCTTGGTCTTTGCTTGATGGTGCATGTGTATGTGTCCCTTTTGCTCGTTTCTTGATGTGCTTCATGCGTTCGTTCAACTGCGAGCAAGTCTTCTAACATGTGCTCCTTCATCCTATTCGTCGTTGCGCCATGTTTGATCAATGTACATGTTTATGCAATCACTCATGACGAGACAACATCAAATCCAGAAATCTCCTAGTCTAACATGATGCATTGTTTTATGTTTTGGTGTTGGTGAATGGGAGAGGGACAAGGCACTAAAACTGCGCAGAGCACAACTCAGACTAGGATGTGAGGCTCTAGAGCATTGTTGGGAAAAACTGCGCAGATGTCATTGGGAGGCAGATTTGCGCAATCCGGGACAATAGTGACAATCCGGGACAATAGTGACAACTGTGAGGTAGAACTCAGCTGGGAGGCAGAATTGCGCAGTTTCTGGGAGGATGGCCAGTTAGGGTGTCGGGGAACTGCTGGGCAACTCTGCACAGTTTTCAAGATGAGGACTGGGCAGGTCATCCGAGGGTCCAGTTAGGAATCTTCGCAGTTTCTATGGGGAAGACAGAGCGAGCAGCAGGAGGCACTGGCAGAGATTTCTGCGCAATTTTCCAAAGCAGGGCTGGATCCGGCTGCGGGCAGTTGCTGGCTAGGATCGTGCATTTTTGAGGGACAGTGTTGGGCAATCAGTTTTGCATAGTTTCCGGGTGAGAGCGGGGCAGTAGAGAGGTTGCCAGTCAAAATTGCGCAATTTTTGGAGGGAGAGTAGAGCAAGCCAACAGGGGCCTGCCAGTCAAATCTATGCAATCCTCAGGAACAATGCAGTGACAGGCAACAGAGGCCTAACTCACAAGCTCTGCTCAACTTCTGCAGACAGTGCGGGCAGGCAGCTAGGCAACTTCTGCGCAGTTTTGGGGAGCAGTGCAGCCCTGGGTGGCAGTGCAGTTCAGATTTTTCGGAAGACCAGAGGGAGGCTAGATGAGTGATGTTGTGGGAAGCACAGAGTGGATCAGACTTGGGGACAACTTCTGCGCAGTTCTGGGAGATGGTCAGCTGGCTCACTTCTAGGATTGCTCAGTGCAGGTTGCCCCAGAGGACAACCTCACGCTCTGCATAGTTTTGGGCAGCAGAGCAAGGTCACTGAGATCGAGGTCTGGTTGAAGGAGGGTTGTCCAGTCGACAAATTTTCAGGAAAAATGACTAAGTGTGCAAGCAAGTGAACTTGTGCACACATGATGTTGTGATCACACATTTAACAGGACTCGATGACAAGACACCTCAAACGAACAAGACAAACATGTGCTCAGTGAGACTGCCTCAAAGGTTAAGAGCAACACATGAACACTTGATATAGATCTTCGAACGACCGTGACGACACTTGCGCGATAGTGTTTACAACTTTGTGTGTGAGTACGACTAATGTTCATAGGGCGAAAACAACTCATACACACAAAGACAAACCTTCAAAATTGCCAGAACAAACTCGCAAGCATGACATAGCAATCCACATGCCAAAAGACGATTGGTGGTCAATCAAGCAAAAAGGGTGTAAAGACTCGACAAGAGCTCATGGGATGAGTCCAAGTGTTCGCAACCATCAAGGGGAAAAACCAAGGAAGGCTCCAAAATTTGGATGCAGGCCAAAATTTTGGAGGGTGTTGTAGGTGCTACAATAGAATGATAAGAAAATGGATATGAGTGACCCAAACCCTTTCCCCAAGAAGTTTAAAGGGTGGAGCTTGCATGCTTTCTAAGCAAGGTACTATATGTGTCTAGGGAAAGGAAGAGAGGATTTTTTAGGGTTAGGTTTGTGGGAATAGACTTGTAAAGGAGTTCCCCAATCCCTAAAATCCTTGTTAGGATTGGTATCTTGGATGGTCCTTGAAGAATGGTCTTTTGAAGGAGCGGGACCATACGGGGGCCAAGTGGACTCGATCTAGGATATGAGGAAGGTATGAAGCAACCAATGATATTCTTACCGTAGACAAGGTGGGGAAGGATCAAGAAAATAATTTCACTTGAAGATGTGGTCTTGACCCTATGAGGTACTAGCCTTGGGGATGGCAAGGCAAGTTTTGATCCTGAAGCTAGTGCTTGAATTTTTTTCCAACTCCACCGTTGGAATGGCTTTATAATTGGAGGAGGGATAGAGGAAAGGCCAACACAGGAGACCTTAGGAGAGAAAATTTTTGATGGCTAGCTTGTCGGGAAATTGATGCCCTAGTCACCCCAATGCGGCTAGTCCCGGAAGGATGTGAGAAAATGTGGATTTTGGTGACCACCATTAGCAGATCAGTGCCTTAATCTTTGGGAGAATGGAGTCTATGTTGAGTAAGAGTAGGATTTCTTGGTTTCCAGTCAAGGAGGCCTCAAGATCACTTTGTTTGCCTTCTAGGTCAAGGAGAAGCAAAGTTGCAACTTTTATACTTCGATGTGCAAGAGAAATGGCTTGTCAAGGTCAAATTTTACCCCTAGGAGATTTCACTCTTATTACATGGCCCATACATTGAAGCAAATGCTATAATAGAGACAAATTCTACAATATTAAACAATGAATGCATGCAATAATTATGCCCTAGAACAATGAAAATCCCAATCCAACATATATGACAAAAGTAAACAAGAATAACATCAAAATCACGTACTTACATGTAATAGAGTGTATCCAACCATTCACAATTGACAATAAAGAAGCTCCAAGAGAAGATAAACCAATATCCATACATCAAAACTCATCCATAAATCTCCAATTCATCCTTAGAAAAGTGCGAAAATCTCAAGAGAGATAAGAGATCCAAAACCAAAGTGATGATGAGAAATGAACTCATGTCACCCCTATTTATACACAACTTAGAAGTTCGAATTAGCCTCCTTGGCCTACATAAGCCCCAAAAATAAAATAATGTGCTAATAATACAACTTTTGGTGAAAAGCCCACCAAACTTGCTCATAAATGAAAAAGTAAGCCTCTCAAGAGGTCAAATAATAATCTATGCATGTCGTAGGGCCCTCTAAGAGGCCTAATGAGGTCCATGGGTGCCACAATGAAGAATAGGACCCTCAAAAGCAGTGGGCAAGGGGTTGGCCCCTTGTAATAACCTGTGGGGCTTCAAATGACATGTGGGGGCACACAAGTATCCTCATGGGTCTCCAAACAAATTGAAGATCCCTGTAGGTCGCCTGCAAGGGCTAGGATGATGGTGTAGGTGATGCCACATCATCGTGCAAGTTTTGGATCCTCTGGCAAGTGTATGGTGTAGATCTAGGGCCGACTAGGCATGATGGATCAGGTGCATCATCCTTTTCCAATAAGTGAACTACGAGCAATCTCTAAATGGCTGTGGGGATCCATGAAGTGCAATCTGTTGCTGTGGATGCCCATGGATCTCAACGCTCACCCTATATGTGCCAATGTAGCGCTTTGGAGGATTAGGACCCCGTATATTGAGACCAAGCCCCAAATGGAAACCATTTGCTATCCTGCATAAGATCCAATGCGTCCCCTAGCCTTCTAGTACAATAAGTCATTAGAGAAATCGAGTAAATGAGCTTACCTAATCATGGACCACAGGTGGGGACTTCATAATGGCCTGGCCTTCCATAATGGGCTTCAAGATGTACCAATGTCTCCTAAACTCCAAATGGGGTTAATCAAGTACCTTATTAGGTGGTCTCTACCTCTAAAGGGGATAATATAGTCAAGGTACCTCCGCTAAAAGGTGGTGGCATGGGACAGATAGGTGAATGAAGCAGGGAATGAGACGGGGCAACCTTAGGTCACATGCTGGGGTATAAGGGTAGCTAATAAGAGGGAAGCCCACACTTAGGTTTCTAATGTGTAGGAGGGAGCAATCATGGTACATGAGGTGCCTTGACCTTGATTTTTCCACCCTTCTTTTATGCATTTTGTCTTTTTATGATTTTCTTTGATTAACTGCTCGGGGCTCAAGGGGTTAGAGCATGATGTATAAGATATAGTAGTGAATTTTACCTTTTAAGGTGAGGTGATTCATCGCACACTAGGGGTTGGGACAATCATGGGTTCCTATATGATGAAGAAGGCTCATAGAACCTGGAAGAACCAGGGTGATGGCCGTGATGATGGGGTAGAGCTCATGTATTGGCTTTTGCCTATGTGCTAAATGTTTTTGTCCCAACCATCTTTTGCATTTTGTGCTACTTTTATTGTTGAATGGGGTCATATATGCTTTTAACTCAACCTCATACATTCATTCTAGGCCATGACCCAAGGTATGGGCAAGGGGAAGGGGCGAGCTAACACTACCTGGACCTGATGGAGGAATGTGGACCCAGGTGGGAGAAATGATGGATGGGGTGATAATGAATGGGAAGAGGGTAATATAAGCGGATAAGGGAGCGGGACCACGCAACCAAAATCGGGGTTTCCCATGAAATACCATCCTTGGAACCAAATGGTTAGTAAAAGAGATCCCACGGGACTAGAATCCAAGGTTAATTCCTAAAAGGGTTGAAGGGAACAGAAGCACAGACCTTGCCCATTTTTTCTGCTGAATCCCCCCATTAATCCATGCCTAGAAGTGTCCATGATAATAAGCAAACTACAATACTCAATTTCCAAATGACAAGGCATATCTTTAGATTTGGGAGGCCCACCTTCAAACATACGATCATGGCAGATGGGCGAGGGACCACATGGCTGGCTCAAGTGGCAGAGAAAATGGCACAATGAGCTAGATGGTGGATGCAAGGGGCTGCCGGCTGAGGACCATCTTGGAGTAAAATTTCTCCTAGGGATATTACCCACAAAAATGTGGGTAACATCTAGTTCCAACTGGGACGTGGTCTCTCGAAGAAGTGGGTGAAGCTACTCGAACAAGAGGTCTCGAGAACTCCAACAATCTCTTGGTAACTGTAGATTTGTCACATGCACATACAATAGATGGAAAAACATGGGGCAACATGCTGTCGAGACGTCTCATGATCGCACATGCCAATATGTTAAACCATAAAACCAACAAAAAAACAAAGGTATGCAAATTTTAATCTAAGTGCAACTAATCTACCATGAGAAATATCATATGACGTTATTTCTAATGTAGAAATTAGGATGCAATGCATCCTACTCTACCATGCATATGATACTATGTCAAGCCTCAAGGTAATACTCCTTTAGGAGTTGCCCATTCACGGGAAGGGGAATGGCTTCTCCGTCCGGAGTTTCTAAATGATATGAGTTCACTCCTGCCACATCACTTATTGTGAATGGACCTATCCAATTTTATCCCACTTCTTGTGCATACCAGATTTTTCTCTTCTTTTATCCCACAAGAGCACTAGGTTGCCAGGTTTGAAGGCTTTGTGCCGACTATATTTAAAGGCGTATTTCATTTTATCATGACTACGACCAATTTGGTCAAAAGTTTCCTTTTGTATTCGTCGCTTTCAATTAGTTATTAATTCGAGATTGTATGGCATTTTGTTGATCGGGAAAAGCTTTTAGGCATTCGAGGATGGGCAGCTGCATTTGAATTGGTAACTTGGCCTTAGAACCATAAACCAATTGGAATGGCCTAAAACTAGTGGAAGCCTTTGTGGTTGTTCGTATTGATTTTTGTGTAGCTTGGAAGGTACTCCAAGCCCTAGTGTTAGGGGTGTGGAGGGCAAAGCGCCACAAGTAGGCTTGTGGGCTTGGAACCCGAGCATGGGGTTTTGCACCCATCAAGATTTGGGCCAAAACCAGGATGAATTTGAGCATGAGAAAATTTGAGGTGATAGAGCTTGGCATGCCGATTCCAACACTCCAAAGTTCACTGAAATCGGAGCTCTAGAAACGAAGTTATGAATTTTTGAAGTTGTCATTAATATTTGGATAAGATAAGTCATGTAGGCTTGAGGAATTCGTCCAAGAGACATGAATCTTCATCAAATTCGTGGAACCCTCTTATGTATATATATAGAGGTGGAGTGGAGTCATTCTACTTGTCCATTGTGCAACACTTAACTCACAAAGGGCTCGTTGGAGAGGGAGATACCTTTGTTCTAGGCCACAACAAGGAGGACAGGACCAATGAAGGTTGAAGGGTTGTTTGAGGGCTTGTTTGAGGTGGGACAATCCTCAAATGACGTTGCCGCAGGCCTGTTTGAAGGTGTTGCAGGGTGCCGCTGTAATAAAGGGAGGGCAGTTTGTGTTAATGGCTTGAAACTACCCAAAAGTTGCAGCGTGGAGGGACAACCTTTCATTGAAGGACAACCACAGTCCTTAGGTGCAAATCTAGGTGGAAGTAAAGGCTAGAAAAGGGACTGTTATGATGCCCTAGGTTGCTGCAGGGGAGAAAACTTCAAACAATGGAAAGAGGTATGTATTTTGGTGAATGTTTGTAGGTGTTGGATCCTAGTTTAAGATTAGTTTTGGATCAGTCTACATTGCAGTTTGTTGGGAGCCATTTGTTGGAGTTGCCTTGGGCATGAAGGAACTTCAACTAGGAGCAGAACCCGCTATGGAGTGATGTAGGTGTCCCTAACCAATGGGCAGTTTCACAATGAAGTTTGGAGCCTAAATTTCTGCAATAGCTCCTCTATTGCAGAGCAAAGGGCGGATGTGCAGAATTCTGTGGGCAGTCGTATGTAATGGCCTCATAGGTGTGAGGAAGCCCTAACTAGGTGTAGATGCTACAACGTGGACTTGGTCACTCATGGACTGTTGGAGGGCAATGTGAGAGTGGACCAAGTGTGGATGTGATTGGGCACTTATGGTTTGCTGGAGGACAACGTGATAGTGTCCAAGTTGGAGCCCGATGAGCAACACCTTGATGGGAAAAGGTAGTTGCGAGAGAGGGAATTAAGCTCAAGGGTCTGATAAACCAGAAGCAGTTTGAGTAGCCCTAGAGTTGTGTGTGGAGATAGACTTCTACAACAAATGATGGGCAGTCCTCCTAGCTCGTGTTCATTGTGGGAGATGGACATCTTGCAGTGATAGGTGGCAGCTCTCTATGCCCTATGTTGGTCTTCATCTGAGCAGCGCAGAAAGACCATAGTGGGCTGAAGTCCTTGAGTAGTTGAGGAGCAGCGGGGAGCAATTGAGAATTGTTCACAAGTGTAACTGTGAAAAACTCGATAAGAGTCTCGATGTCTTGTGCCCTTGATGGACTAAAGCACAACTAGAGAGCAGATTGATAGCTGAGATTCAGTGGCTAGATGGACTTGGAGCATTGATAGAGGCAGGAGTGTTGATTTGGGGTAGCATCGGATGTGCTCTAAGCCTCAAATTTTGCAGGGAGGCTTGGGCAAATGTATTCAAAAGAACCCAGAAACCGTTTTGGGAAATTCCACCCAGAGATGATTATATTAAAATAATTAATATTTTTAATGGAGTTCCTAAGTCTAAACATACGAAAATTAAAATATTAATGGGTATTAATCTAATTGTGGGTGAATCTTCTAGATAAAGACGAAGATCAAGTCAAATGATCTGAGCCTTTGATTAGGAGTTAATCTAGGCCGTTGGTTGTCCAACAAGAAGATATAAGAAGGGGCTCGAGGGTCATTTGGAAAAATAGACCAAGTGATCAAAAGATTGAATTTCTGAAGCGAGAAGTTCTCAGGAGGAAATTATGCTCGAAGAGATCTTTTGCAGTAGAGGGGCAGAGACAGTGATCCGGAGGAAGATTTCCAAATTCAGAGAGGCAGTAGCTAGACGCTGAGTTATTCCCAGTGTAGGATCTCGCAAGTGCGGGAATGCGTGAGTGCAGGGACTCGCGAGTGTAGGAATGTACGAGTGCGAGAATGCGCGAGTGCAAGAATGTGAGTGCAGGAACGTGCAAGTGCAAGAACGCGCAAGTGCAGGAACACGAGTGCCGAGATTGCTTAAGGAATATCTCTGCCATATTTTCTTGCTGTTTGGATTGCCAGTTGGTCATCCATAGATGTACTTAGATTTCAATGCTGCTTAATAAAATAAAACCCTCATTTCTGCACTAGTTTTCTCAAGTTGGGTTTTTCCGGGGACATTTGTTAAAAAATAACAGTGTCCTATGTGTTTGTATTTCCTTGGTCAATTTCTATGTTTCAAAATCATATTTAATTTGGTGTAGGCTGCTTCAGTAATTTACTTCAATGTTTCAAGAAGAAATTTGAAATAAATTTGTAATGTAATTTACGACCTAGGTGAAGTAGATTCAGTTGGTTGTAGTAGGATTCCTGAGATTGTTTGAACTAGGAATTTTCACATGGTGTCAGAGCTATTGATGTGAGACAAGAAGAGCAGATTTAGCACTGAAGCGAGGGCCAACTTTTTGCAGCAAGCAATAGTTTGAATCCCCTGAGGGATTGCGCAGTTCTAGCTAGGAGGGCTATATTTTGGTGGGTGCCTCTCTCTGAGTGAGCTGATAGAGAGGTAAGACTGCTAGATCGAGAATTTTCCAAGGTAGAGGGAACCACTCAGAGTTAGAGGGACGCAATTTTTTGCAAGCTGAGTGTTGGGCAGAAAAGCCATCGGAAGAAGGAAGTAGATCACATAGTGAAGGAATACTTCCTTAGTGATTTCTTGCTGAGGAAATCAATATTTCTCATTTGCTGAGCAGCATGCTTACCAGCTCCATTAGGGAGTGCATAAGCAAGCTTAGAAGCTATGCAGTAAGGAGAAAGAGGGAGTTGTTCGACAGTTTTCGGAGGATATGACAACCAATGGATTGAGGGATCAGGACAGGTTGGACGGAGCTTCCAACTACGTCATCTAGAAGGCTAGAATGTCCTTCCTTCTAGATGAGCATGCCCTCAAGACGTATGTTGATAGTGTGGTAGCTGCCTTTGTGGATGTAGATCCGCTGAATAAGTACAAAGCTGAAATGGCAAAGGCAAAGAGGATGATCCTGGATGGAGTCAAGGATAATGTGGTGTGCCACATTGCTATCTGAGCAACTGCTAAGGAGATGTGGGATGCTTTGGCCACATTGTTGTATATGGGATCTTTTGAGCAATAGAAGATGTACTGGGAACAAAAGTTGAGATTTGCGCAGATGCAGAAGGGAAAACGTGTGCATCCATTCCTGACGAAGTTGAAGGAGACTCGTGATGAGTTGTCGGTTGCGGGGCATACACCTTAGGATATAGAGTTAGTGAGACTGGCCCTAAATTCTGTCTTGGATGAGTGGCAAGTCTTTGTCCAAAGTATCCTGGGCAGAGCAACATTGCCAAATTGGGATGAGATGTGGGCAACTCTAAAACAAGAAGAGCTAAGGAGAGACCTGGTCAAGGTCAAACTTGATGGAAGTAGCAACAACACTAGGTCGAAGCCCAAAGTAGAGGAGGAAGATAACACAACCCTTGCATCAAAGGGGCAACAGGGGCAACAGAGACGAAAGAAGGACGTCTCCAAGGTGAAGTGTTTCATATGTAGCGAGATGGACCACTATGCATCCTAGTGTCCCTTGAAGAAAAAGGACAAGGATGAGAAGCACAATCTTAAGGCTGCAGCTGCAAAGATTGAATAGGAGGAGGAGTTCACCATGACAGCCAAGATACCTCCAGGAGGGAGGTGGGATGATATAGAACTATAGTTTGATAGAGCTACAGTTGGGAAAGATCCTTGAGGAGTCCACCTTTTAGATCATCGCCTTGCTATGGGAGTCCATGATTAGTAGTAGCGGGATGGAGGAGTTTTCAGATGGTACCATGGAGTGTTGGAGCGGCAGATGCAATAGTTAGCAGCGCTAGAACTTGAGTAGCGCAGAGTAGAGATGCAGTAGTGCATGGAGGCACAGTGTAGAGCTTCAACATCGCAGTGGCTTCAGAAGACAACATGGGACTAACATCAGTGAAGCTTTCAGCACGAAGGTGTATCCACGAGATACTTATCCAGTTTTGGGTGTTTTTAGTTGCTTCTCTCAGCAACTGAGTTGCAGTATAGATGCAGTGTTAGCAGCACAACAAATGCAACATTTGAGAGGGAGTTGTAGTACAGATTTAGCATTGGTAGTGGCAGTGTCAAAGGCAACAATACAGTAGCAGCAACAATGCAATAGTTGGTGGACAACATGTCAGATATCAACAACGCAGAGGACGATGCTTCAGAGTTAGAGCAGTATGCAGTAGCAGTATATTGCTAAAGCACATTCCTCACTAAGAGGGAGTGTTGATTTGGGGTAGCATCAGATGTGCCCTAAGCCTCAAATTTTGTAGGGAGGCTTGGGCACATGCATTCCAAAGAACCCAGAAACCGTTTTGGGAAATTCCACCCAAAGATGATTATATTAAAATAATTAATATTTTTAATGGAGTTCCTAAGTCTAAACTTAGGAAAAAATTAAAATAAAATATTAATGGGTATTAATCTAATTGTGGGTGAATTTTCTAGATAAAGACTAAGATCAAGTCAAAATGATCAGAGCCTTTGATTAGGAGGTAATCTAGGATGTTGGTTGTCCAACAGGAAGATATAAGAATGGGCTTGAGGATCATTTGGAAAATAGACCAAGAGATCAAGAGATCGAATTTTTGAAGCGAGAAGTTCTCAAGAGGAAATTCTGATCTAAGAGATCTTTTGTAGTAGAGCGGCAGGGACAGTGATTCGGAGGAAGATTTCTAGATCTGGAGAGGAAGTAGCAAGAGGTTGAGTTATTCCCAGTGCAGGAACTCGCGATTACAGGAACGCGCGAGTGCATGAACGCGAGTGCAGGAACTCCCGCGTACAGGAACGTATGAGTGTAGGAACACACGAGTGCAACAACGCGTGAGTGCAGGAATGTGCGAGTGCAGGAACGTGCAAGTGCAAGAACGCGCAAGTCCAGGAACGCGGGTGCAGACAACACGAGTGCCGGGGTTGCTTAAGGAATATCTTTGCCATATTTTCTTGTTGTTTGGATTGCCAGTTGGGCATCCATAGATGTACTCAAATTTCACTGCTACATAATAAAATAAAACCCTCATTGTTGCACCGATTTCCCAAGTTGGGTTTTTCCAGGGACATTTGTTCAAAAATAACAGTTTCCTATGTGTTTGTATTTCCTTGCTCAATTTCTATGTTTCAAAATCATATTTAATTTGTGCTTCAGTAATTTACTTCAATGTTTCAAGAAGAAATCTAAAATAAGTTTGTAATGTAATTTATGACCTAGGTGAAGTAGATTCAATTGGTTGCAGTAGGATTCTTGAGATTGCTAGATCTAGAAATTTACACAAGGAGTTGCAGATTGGGAGCCAATGGACTGGAAAGGTACAAGGTACGACCGAGGGGAGCTGAGAGAGTCGACTTCATTAGCCAAATGGCCAGAGTATCTTATTGATTGCAGATTGGTTGTCAATGTACTGACACCAAGCCCAGATTGTATCTTGTACTAGTGGATGTATGAGGGCCATTATCCTTGGTACGAGATCCCTATACGGTTGTATTGTATGTTGTTTAATATAACTAAGTTGGGTTGAAAATTGTAAAAAGTTGTCTATATTTTGTGCATGTGTGATTTAACGCTGTTTATATTCCACTGTGCAAAGTAGTATCATTGAGATTCTTGGTTTGGTAGCATCAAAGATTTTAAGACTCTATCCTAGACCCAAGGTCGTGGAAATTCAACATGGTATCAGAGCATATTTGAGCTACTTTGAGGGACAGTGAATCAGAGTGTGCACAACAAGGCAGCTCAGATGGAGTTGTAGTTGTCTAGATCATGGAGCAGAGGATTCAACTGAAGACATGGAGATGTGGTCTTGATTGGCTTGGCAGTGAGATTGGATGGGAGTTTTGGTGGATTGGTGGTGAACTCGGTGAACAACAGTGTGTTGTAAGGCAGATTGCTGATCATGGATTTCCGTTGATTTGCCATGGATGGTTGGGACAACTCGAGGGTTTCTTTGGCATGGAAAAGATCAGATTGATTGAGATGGCTTCATGTGATGGACTGCAGATTGGCAGGCTAGATTCCTCATTGGATCGTGATGTTGCATATCCAAGATTGGAGGGATTTGCACAAGTAGTTTTGATCCAAGAGGATGAGTGCCTGTAGGAATGAGCCAGTGGAGATCGTGTAGGCTTAGAGGGAGCAACCCTATGGAGGTTTGGGATCCTTAGGTTCAGATGTGATGAGGCGGAGGCACTACTGAGATTGCAGGGTCCATTCTACAGATTATGCTACAGTGATGGACACTAGATGGGCTAGTGTCGTTAGACGATGATAGTTACCTTCTAGTCTTGGAAGTGCCTCTCTTGCTAAGAGAGAGTGTTGATTTTTGTGTAGCTTGGGAGGTACTTCAAGCCCTAGTGTTTGGGGTTTGGAGGGCAAAGCGCCACAAGTAGGCTTGTGGGCTTGGAACCTAAGCATGGGGTTTTTCACTCATCGGGATTTGGGCCAAAACCATAATGAATTTGAACATGATAAAATTTGAGGTGATTGAGCTTGGCGTGCCGATTCCAACCTTCCAAAGATCACTCAAATCAGAGCTCTAGAAACGAAGTTATGAATTTTTGAAGTTGTCATTAATATTTGGATAAGACAAGTCATATAGGCTTGAGGAATTCGTCAAAGAGACATGAATCTTCATCAAATTTGTGGAGCCCTCTTTATGTATATATATAGAGGTGGAGTGGAGTCATTCGACTCATCCATTGTGCAACACTTACCTCACAAATAGCTCGTTGGAGATGGAGATACCTCTGTTCTAGGCTACAGTAAGGAGGACATGACCAACAAAGGTTGAAGGGTTGTTTTGAATCCAATTTAGGAGCATCGAGTTGTTAGAGAGAGGGCTGAAGTGCCTTGATGGAGGGCTGCAAGAAGAAGGGGCTGTTTAAGGGCTTGTTTGAGGTGGGATAGTCCTCAAAAGAGGCTGCAGTAGGGTTGTTTGAAGGTGATGTAGGGTGCTGCTGTAATAAAGGGAGCGCAATGTTTGTTAAGGGCTTGAAACTTCCCAAAAGTTGCAGCATGGAGGGACAACCTCTCATTGAAGGACAACCGCAGTCCTTAGTTGCAAATCTGGGCGGAAGTAAAGGCTAGAAAAAGGACTGTGATGATGCTCTAGGTTGTAGCAATGGAGCAAACTTCAAACAATGGACAAAGGTATGTATTTTGGTGAATGTTTGTAGGTGTTGGATCCTAGTTTAAGATAAATTTTGGATCAGTCTACATTGTAGTTTGTTGGTAGCCATTTGTTGGAGTTGCCTTGGGCATGAAGGAACTCCAACTAGGATCAGATCCCGCTATGGAGTGATGTAGGTTTCCTAGTGTGGATAGAGTTGTTGCAGCCTATGGAAGCCAAGGAGGTAGGGATGACGTGGCATGTTAGAATCCCTAACCAATGGGCAGTTTCACAGTGAAGTTTGGGTACTAGATTTGTGCAATAGCTCCTCTATTGCAGAGCAAAGGGTGAATGTGGAGAAGTCTGTGGGCAGCCATGTGTAAGGGTCTCGTAGGTGTGAGGATGCCCTAACTAGGTGTAGGTGCTACAACGTGGACTTGGTCACCCGTGGAGTGTTGGAGGGCAGTGTGAGAGTGGACCAAGTGTGAAAACGTGATTGGGTTCTTATGGTCTGCTGGAGGACAGCGTGATAGTGTCCAAGTTGGAGCCCGGTGAGAAACACCTTGATGGACAAAGGTAGTTGCGAGAGAGGCAGTTGATGAGCTCAAGGGTTTGATCAACCAGGAGCAGTTTGAGTAGCCCTAGACTTGTATGTGGAGAAGGACTTCTACAACGGATGATGGGCAGTCCTCCTAGCCCGTGTTCATTGTGGGAGATGGACATCTTGCAGTGATAGGTGGCAGCCCTCCGTGCCCTATGTTGGTCTTTATGCGCTACATCCACTCTTAAGGGAATTTTGGGAGTGGGATCAGGAGGTTCCTTAGCCTTGTTGCTGATTTCTTGTGTTATGATTTCTTCATGATGGTAAATACTTTCATTTAAGGGGTTTTTATTTCGGACATCGAAGACCAACTCTCCTTTGAAGGCATTGAGGTAAGCAACCATTGCTACATCCTTTGGGGGAGACATTTCTTGAGGGATAGAATGGATAAGCATATTGAATCGTTGATTAAACTCAACAATGGTCTTTCTTTTCACTAGACAAGAGCCCTTTGTACATTTGGATCTCGTCCTTTTTTGGGAACCATCTTCTAATGGCTTCTACAAATCCTTCCCATGTAGAGATGGAAGATGGTGGAAGGTTGAAATACCAATCCCGAGTATTTCCTATCATGGTTGTAGCGAAGGCAATTATTCGGCTATAGTCATTATATAGTGCATCACATGTTCGGTATTCAAACTTTAAGAGATGTTCACAGGGATCCTCCTTCCCTGTGAACATAAGCGTTTCAGGGTCTTCAGGTACTGCACAAAAGAGAGCCCCAATCATGGAGGAAAGGTCTAAGGGTCTAAAAGTCTTATGTTTCTTCCTATATTGATTGAGCTTTTTGTTGAAGAAGGAATATGTGGTTTGTCATCTCTCTTTTGATGGTAAGTCACAACCTCAATATCTTCCATTTGGGTGAGAGAATGTGGAGTTGCTCGAGGAATGCTTTATAGTTGTTGTCAATGAATCAATTCCTCGATGATTTACTAGGGAGGTAGATCTGTTTCCTCCCCGGTAACGACACCAAAATGTTACTGCTCAAACTAGCAGGGGACCTAAAGGGGATCCCTAAGGGGCAAATGCTAGGCCAAGGGCAACAAATGGAGAGTTAGCCCACTGTCACCTCAGCTAAGGCTCCCTTCTATTTATAGATTTTCACTAATGGGAGGAGACCCAATATGTATGGAGTCACCAATGAATGATAAGTCAATGGATATGAGTGACCCAAACCCTTTCCCAGAGAAGTTTAAAGGATGGAGCTTGCTTGCTTTCTAAGCGAGGTACTATATGTTTCTAGGGAAAGGAAGAGAGGATTTTTGAGGGTTAGGTTTGTGGGAATAGACTTGTAAAGGAGTTCCCCAATCCCTAAAATCCTTGTTAGGATTGGTATCTTGGATGGTCCTTGAAGAATGGTCTTTTGAAGGAGCGGGACCACATGGGGGCCAAGTGGACTCGACCTAGGATATGAGGAAGGTATGAAGCAACCCATGATATTCTTACCCTAGACAAGGTGGGGAAGGATCAAGAAAATAATTTCACTTGAAGATGTGGTCTTGACCCTATGAGGTACTAGCCTTGGGGATGGCAAGGAAAGTTTTGATCCTAAAGCTAGTGCTTGACTTTTCTTCCAACTCCACCATTGGAATGACTTTATAATTGGAGGAGGGCTAGAGGAAAGGCCAGTGCAGGAGACCCTAGGAGATCAGAATTTTTTGATGGCTAGCTTGTTGGGAAATTGATGCCCTAGTGACCCCAATGTGGCTAGTCCTGGAAGGATATGAGAAAATGTGGATTTTGGTGACCACTCTTGGTAGATCAGTGCCTTAATCTTTAGGAGAATGGAGTCTATGTTGAGTTAGAGTAGGATTACTTGGTTTCCAGTCAAGGAGGCCTCAAGATCACTTCATTTGCCTCAATGCCTTCTAGGTCAAGGAGAAGCAACCTTGTAGCTTTTATACTTCGAGGTGCAAGAGCAATGGCTTGTCAAGGTCAAATTTTACCCTTAGGAGATTTCACTCTTATTACATGGTCCATACATTGAAGGAAATGTTATAATAGAGACAAATTCTACGATATTAAGCAGTAAATGCATGCAACAATTATGCCCTAGAACAATGAAAATCCCAATTCAACATATATGACAAAAGTAAACATTAAAAACACACACTTACATGTAATAGAGTATATCTAGCCATTCACAATTGACAATAAAGAAGCTCCAAGAGAAGATAGACCAATATCCATACATCAAAACTCATCCATAAATCTCCAATTCATCCTTAGAAAAGTGCGAAAATTTCAAGACACAGATAAGAGATCCAAAACCAAAGTGATGATGAGAAATGAACTCATGTCACTCCTATTTATACACAACTTAAGAGTTCAAATTAGCCTCCTTGGCCTACGTAAGCCCCAAAAATAAAATAATGTGCTAATGATACAACTATTGGTGACAAGCCTACCAAACTAGCCCATAAATGAAAAAGTAAGCCTCTCAAGAGGTCAAATAATAATCTATGCATGTCGTAGGGCCCTCTAAGAGGCCTAATGAGGTCCATATGTGCCACAATGAAGAATAATAGGATCCTCAAAAGCAGTGGGCAAGGGTTTGGCCCCTTGTAATAACTTGTGGTGCTCCAAATGACATGTGGGGGCACACAAGTATCCTCATGGGCCTCCAAACAAATCGAAGATGCCTGTAGGTCACCTGCAAGGGCTAGGATGATGGTGTAGGTGATGCCACATCATCGTGCAAGTCCTGGATCATCTGGCAAGTGTATGGTGTAGATCTGGGGCCAACTGGGCATGATAGATTAGGTGCATCCTCTTCCTCCAATAAGTGAACCACGAGCAATCTCTGAATGGCTATGGGGATCCATGAAGTGCAATCTGTTGCTATGGAGGCCCATGGCTCTCAATGCTCACCCTATATGTGCCAATGTAGCCCTTTGGAGGATTAGGGCCCCATATAAGGGGACCAAACCCCAAATGGAAACCATTTGCAATCCAGCATAAGATCCAATGCGTCCCTTAGCCTTCTAGTACAATAAGTCATTAGAGAAATCGAGTAAATGAACTTACCTAATCATGGACCACAGGTGGGGACTTCATAATGGCCTACCTTTCCATAATGGGCTTCAGGATGTGCCAATGTCTCCTAAACTCCAAATGGGGTTAACCAAGTATTCTATTAGGTGGTCTCTACCTCTAAAGGGGAAAATATAGTTAAGGTACATCCATCAAAAGGTGGTGGCATGTGACAGATAGGTGAATGAAGTAGGGCATGGAGGGGGCATCCCTGGGTCACATGCTGGGGTGCAAGGGTAGCTAATAAGAGGCAAGCCCACATTTGGGTTTCTAATGTGTAGGAGGGAGCAATCGTGGTACGTGAAATGCCCCAACCTTGATTTTTCCACCCTTCTTTTATGCCTTTTTCCTTTTTATGATTTTCTTTGATTAGCTGCTTGGGACTTAAGGGGTTAGAGCATGATTTATAAGATATAAAAGTGAATTTTCCCTTTTAAGGTGGAGCAGTTCATTGCCCACCAGAGGTTGGAACAATCATGGGTTCCTATATGATGAAGAAGGCTCATAGAACCTGAAGGAACCAGGGTGATGGCCGTGATGATGGGGTAGAGCTCATGTATTGGCTTTTGCCCACGTGCTAAATGTTTTTTTTCCGACCATCTTTTGCATTTTGTGGTACTTTTCCTGTTGAATGCGGCCATATATGCTTTTAAATTTCTTTTCAGCTGCATCAACCTTCGAGCTTCATTCCACGCCATGATCCAAGGTGTGGGCAAGTGGAAGGGGTGAGCTAACCCTACGTGGACTCGATGGAGGAATGTGGACCCAGGTGGAGGAAATGATGGACAGGGTAATAATGAATGAGAAGAGGGTAATATAAGCAGATAAGGGAGCGGGAACACAACCAAAATTGGGGTTTCTTGTGAAATACCATCCCTGGAACCAAATGGTCAGTGAAAGAGATCCCACAGGACTAGAATCCAAGGTTAATTCCTAAAAGGGGTCAAGGGAATAGAAGCACAAACTTAGCCCATTCTTTCCACCGTCTCCCCACATTAATCCATGCCTAGAAGTGTCCATGATAAGTAAACTACAATACTCAATTTCCAAATGACAAGGCATACATTTAAATTCGAGAGGCCCACCTTCAAACATACTATCATGGCAAATGGGTGAGGGACCACATGGCTGGCTCAGGTGGCGGAGAAAATGGCACAATGAGCTAGATGGTGGCTGCAAGGGGTTGCTGGCTGTCGACTGAGGACCATCTTGGAGAAAAATTTCTCCTAGGGATATTACCCACAAAAAGGTGGGTAGTATTAATGATAATCCCTTCTCATCTTAGGGTAGCTAATATATATAGCTAGAAGGCTTGGAATGGCCAGTGCAACATTATGCAACTTGTTTCATAATGAGGAAACAAATAAATCTCATTTCATTTGTCCCATCAAAACATCCATGTTGTGTGTCACTTTGTTGCTTTATATATTTTCATATTACCCAACCTTTTAATTATGATTCATGCCCTCCTACTTAATTTAGGGTAAGGACATTTAATTTGGACGAGTAAGGGTGTTTGCATATTCACTGAAATGATGATGATAGTGCCATGTGGACTCTTTTTTTTGGATGTTCCATACTGTATTCTGTTGGAATTTGTAAGTTTAACCCATTAGAAATTCTTCTTGTACTATTTGATTTATTTCTTCCTACTTGTTCAATTACCTAACAAGTTATTTACCATGTAAATACTAAAAATAAATACAAGTACAATATCAACACATACAGATCATCAACTGAAAGTAAACGAGCACAAAAGTGACACTGTTGTTTTTGGACTAATGCCCCCGGAAAAACCCAATGCGGGAAATCGAGTGCAGCTATTCAGAGGGTTTTATTATTATGCAGTTTTAGAATACAACATGGGTGCTAGAAATGGCTCACCCAACAGAGAATGCCCTCGGCAGTAGTACCTCTCAGTCGGAGAAAGATATTCTGGCTAAATCACTGGATGAACGATCCCACAGCAACAATGTAGCTTCTGTTGCTCTGCGTCACTCTGATAGGGATTGCGTCACCCTATCCAGCTCTCCAGCTCCCAGTCTGTCCCACAAAATTCTCCCAGCGCTGCCTCTAGGCCCTGCGTTAGCCTCTCTGGGCTCTGCATCAACTTCTAGAGCCTCGACGTCAGCCCCTAGACCCTCTGTGTCTCACACATTGGCCCTCTCTGGCTCTGCGTAGCTCCTGGTTGCCTTTGCGTGGCCATTGGCTGCCTCTGCATATCCTCTAGCTGGCTTTGCGTAAACCTCTCCTGGCTCTGTGTTGATCCTCCTGGTACTAACTCTGCCTCTCTGCTATGTATTCTCTACCCCTCAGCTCGATTTTCTCAGCAAAACCTGCCCCAAAAAATCGAATTCTTGATCTTTCTTGGTGTGTTCTCCAACTGACCCTCAAGCCTCCTCTTGTACTTTTCTCGTTGGTCCTTCAACGACCGAGATTAAATCTCTAATCGACGGCTAAGATTAAATTTGGCTTGATCCATGACTTTTGGACCCTTCTAACCCAATTTTATATTAATACCCATTAATATTTTATTTTTCCTAAGTTTAGACTTAGGAATTCCATTAAAAATATTAATGATTTTAATATCTCCCAAACCAGTTAGAATCTGCCCAAACCCTTTCTGGGTCTTGGAGATCTCATGTGCTTTAGCTTCTCCATCAATTTTCATGGCTAGAGCACATCCGATGCTACCCCAAATCAACACTTCCTCTTAGCAAGGACTGTGCTCTAGTATTACTCCACAATGAGTATCGCCCTGATTATCCAACATCAGTCTCTGTGCTGATGCTAAGCCTCCACGCCCAACATCCTCTGCACTGCTGCATCTTGCACTGCTGCCCATGGCCCTGCCACTGCCACTGCTGCATCTTGCACTGCTGCCCATGGCCCTGCCACTGCCACTGCTGCATCCATACGACAACTCCCTCTGCATCTATGCTGTTGGTCCATATACCCAACACTGCATCTGCACTACGTCCCCTTCTCCTCACACTGCATCGCGCTGCCCATAGCATTACCACTGCTAATTGCTGCACTGCAACCTAGTTACTGAGAAGGAAGTAACTGATCCACCCAACTCTGACATCCCTTCAGACTAGAGACTCACCCGACATTGAAGCTCCCTTTGCCGCTAACAAGTGCTCGCTCTATTGATCTCTGCGCTGCTGCAACAACTCCATGCATCTCGCACCGTGGCACACTCTCTTTGCCATCCTGCACTGGTGCAACACTCCCGTGCTTCACGCATTGTTGCAGCTTGCTGTCCCAGGACTCCTGCAATGTAGCGCTCTTTGTCGCTCCTTCCGCATCCGTCTCTACCGACATTCGTCAGTCCTGCTACTCCTTTTCGGGGCTCCTGTAGCAAGGTATAATCCAAGAGGTTGGGTACCTTAAGGATCCTGGCCCTCATCGCCTGTAGTCTGTCTGACTAGAGCTCGATGTCACCCCACTTCCTCTCAAGTGGCGCATGAGCACTCATGGCACAGTCGTCATCCTCCTCGACTTCTTTCTCTGCCTTTGCTGGCCTGCCTTCGATGCAGAAGCCTCTCCCTTACTCTTCTTCCTCGGACACTTGTTCGCATAGTGACGCAGTTCCCCACAATGGAAGCATTGACCTTGGAGAGGTCCTTCTTCTTTCCCTTCTCTTGCTTTCCCACAACAACAATGCAACTTCTGCTTCTCTGCGTCACTCTGATAACGACTGCGTCACCCTATCCAGCTCTCCAGCTCCTAGTCTGTCCACGAAATTCTCCTAACGCTGCATCTAGGCCATGCGTTAGCCTCTCTGGGCTCTGCGTCAGCGTCTGGAGCCTCTGCGTCAGCCCCTAGACCCTCTGCGTCTCACACGCTGGCCCTCTTTAGCTTTGTGCAGATCTTGGCGGCCTCTGCATGGCCACTGGCTGCCTCTGCGTAGCTCTAGCTGGCTTTGCGTCAACCTCTCCCGGCTCTGCGCTGATCCTCCTGGTACTAACTCTGCTTCTCTGCTATGTATTCATTGTCCCTCAGCTGCAACTCAGATTGCTCCCTCAATTTCCTCAGCAAACCCTGCCCCATAAAATCGAATTCTTGATCTCTCTTGGTGTGTTCTCCAACTGACCCTCAAGCTTCCTCTTATACTTTTCTCGTTGGTCCATCAAGGGCCGAGATTAAATATCTAATCAATGGTTAAGATTAGATTTGGCTTGATCCATGACTTTTGGACCCTTCTAACCTAGTTTTATATTAATACCCATTAATATTTTATTTTTCCTAAGTTTAGACTTAGGAATTCCATTAAAAATATTAATTATTTTAATATCTCCCAAACTGTTTAGAATTTTCCAAACCCTTTTTGGGTCTTGGAGATCTCATGTGCTTTAGCCTCTCCACCAATTTTCATGGCTAGAGCACATCCGACGCTACCTTAAATCAACATATTCTTTGTTAAGTCGAGATATTCACAAAGAAAGCTACCTTCTTGCTTGGACTTTGACAACCTTGCACATCCAATCCGTTATAGAGTTAGTTTCTGTTGTATGATGCAAGTGGCTTACTTTGGATTCCTCGAAATTCAACATAGAGAGCTTAGCATTCTTGTTGGACTACGCCTTCCATTTCCCATGCCTATCTTATTACTTTGCCAGTTATCAAAATTCTTGGGAACTAGGAATGCTATTTTATTTACAATCTCCATATGGCTAAAGGCAATGCCACTTCTAGGCCTTTGAGAAGAGCAACACCTTTTGCTTTTTAGCCAATGCCACTTCCACTTTTTAGAAGTGGCACAAATTCCTTGAAATTCAACATAGAGAGCTTTCTTGTTGGACTATGCCTTTCATTTCCCATGCCTCTCTTATTACCTTGCCACTTATCAAAATTATTGGGAGCGACGAATGCCCTTCTATTTACAATCCCCATATGGCTAAAGACAATGCTACTTCTAGGCCTTTGAGAAGAACAACACCTTCTGCTTTTTAGCCAATGTCACTTCCATGTTTTAGAAGTGGCAATGCCACTTCTAGGCCTTTGGGCAGAGCAACGCCTTTTGCTTTTTAGCTGATGCTACTCCTTGCCCTTTGAGAAATGCCACTTTTAGGCCTTTGAGAAGAGCAACACCTGCTTTTTAGCCAGTGTCACTTCCACTTAGAGCAATGCCTTTTGCTTTTTAGCCAATGCCACTCCTTGCCCTTTGAGAAGAACAACACCTTCTGCTTTATTATTGGTTTCTTGTTGTAGATGTAAGAAGTAGAAAAAACCTAGAACAAATATGCTATGAAATGACTCTACTTGCTTTATATGTTATGAATCATGATGGTCCCGTATGACTCCACTTGCTTTAGCTTCACTTGTTTACCTTTTGTTGCTCCTTTAAACTTCAGCTGCTTTAGCTTCACTTGGTTAACTTTCATTGCTCCTTCAAATTTCAGTGTAAACTGTAACACATCCCCTTACATAACCAGGGGTGGTCACTATGTTAACTCGAGGCTCAGCGTGTGGTTAAGGAATTATTATTATTATTATTATTATTTTTGGTTTATTCTTTTGTTTTGTTCGCTAATTTTTTATTTTTTTATATTATATGTGAAGCGTTTAAACAAAACTTTCTCTTTGGGGTCGAGATCCAGTAACTGAACTTCCGAATCAGACCAGGGCACAAGTTCTGGCTTATAAACTTGAACCGAAGGTGAAACTTTTGTATAGCAAACATGGCATTATAGAACTAAACCTCAAATTTGAAGAAACCAGGGAACTTCTCTAGATAATGAACAACTTATGATCCTTCAAGTAAAATATTGCAAGGCAGAGCAGATTTTGTTTCAGATCCATGTAAAATGGCAGTTAGATTACTAGAGGCAGTTGAAGGGCCACAAGAAGGAGCATTCCTTGAAAAGTGAAAGAGTTTCACATAGTTGTGGTAGTACTAAATCAACTTAAAATGTTTGGGAAAAAGATGACTATCATAATTTGCATTTTATATACCATCTATACAAATCAAAGACCAGTTTCCAAATAACGCTGCAGATTTCCTGCTACTTTGAATCAATACCAGACCTCCATTTTAATTTATAGCCTCACAAATTTATGCTTTGTATACAAAAGAACTGTGAAAAGTCAGCAAATTACTCATATACTATAACCACTTAAGCAGACACTAAAGGGAATCTACATTTTTGGTATTTACAAATAAACATCCGTAAGCAATTTAGAATTTTTTACCAAGGAATAATTAATGCAGCCAAAATCCTGTGTTAACCTTTTACTCAAAAGTAATCTGTAGCTAGAAGTTTTGTTATCATAAAAATAATTGTTGAAAGTCAGCACAAAGAAGATTTGTCTTAGAACACAGCTAAGTCGAGCTAGAAATCATCAAGGGCAGGATCTTTTTAATCCTGAAAAACAAAGCCAAGTTGGTAATTTGTAACAAAGAATTTTTGAATAATACAAATCTAAAGGGGATAGCATTTGATCATAGATTACCAGGGACAAGGTGCAATGATAGAACCACAATGCACCTCTGTTATTTGAAGCAAAGACAAGCTTCTCAACAGATTTCAGTCCTTAACAATCAAAATGGAGCGGAAACAGAGGATCTTTTCAAGGAAATCTTTCAGATACATTTCCACTAGATCTTCACCTCAATTGTTTAAAATGCTGGAGCTCATCCTGTGTGTTGTGCTATTTAAAGTTTCCATGTATGTCTTTCTTTTCAAGGAAATCTTTCAGATTCATTTCCACTGGATCTTCACCTCAACTGTTTAAAATGCTAGAGCTCATCCTTTGCGTTGTGTTAATTAAAGTTTCCAAGTATGCCTTTTTTGTCTCACCCCTTAGATAGAGATGAGCTGTTCAAGTCCCTCTAATGAATAGCCAAAGGCAAACCCTAGGGCCAGATGGACTGTGTTGAGAATTTGATTTGCTTTTATGGCCTGTGGTTGTTGATAATATGTAAATGAGTACCATAATGCTCTTGAAATAGAATGTCTAGAACTGACTAACGTAGGGATGACCAAAACTTTGACAAAAGTAACAAATGACACAGTTTGAGGTGAAAGGTCCATCACCTTGCTTAATGTCTCCTACAAGGTGGCTCTAGAATTATCAAACACCTAGACTGGGAGCGAGGAGCAGTTCTTTAGGCAGAAAGCTACTTATTGCAGGGCGTAACATGCTTTCACTAGGTTAACTTCTAGATCTTGGAAAAGCAAAAGGTCCAAGTTACGATTCAACATGAATATTCATTAATGGCAGAGGTGATATGATGATCTGAAACCTGAAGATGGACCTGGATGGTGACTCTGAAACATTGACTGAAATCCTCAAATCTGTGGATCTTCCTACAAGAACCAACAATCTGAAATCTGTTTAAAAATGCAAGGTAAATAGGTCTTGTCATAGAGTTCATAATTCATTTTACCAAATGCCAGAGTGTGATACAATCGATCTATCCTCTTCCATGGCTCAGCAGGGCACTTGCTTATTTGCTTCACAACATTTGTCCTCCCAGAGGCTAAAGACCAGTGTTGCGGGGGAGCGGCCACCCCCCCTCGATCCCGCTCCCAACCCGTGCTCTGGGCGGGAGCGACTCGGGAGCGCGCTCCCTAAAAATTTTTTCACTCCCTGCCTTTTTGGGAGCGTTTTTCCTTTTTTGCAATTTTTTTTTTTTGTAGCAATGTTCGAAATGCAATTTTTTTTGAAAGAAACAAATAATTTTTGAGTGGGGCAGCTTAATGATCAAGTCTAGGCCCTAGTATTGATATGCTATTCATGGTAATGTTAAATTCTTAAAGTAAAAGGATGAAAATGAAGATTAAGGAGAAAGAGAGTGGTTCTGGCCTCATTGGATTTCATATGGAGAAAGTAGAATTTTAGATTTCATTCAAAATCTAGCAGACTTATCAGTTTTTTCAGGATTTCAGGACTAGGGGATTGCAATGTTTCCATTGAATTTTGTCATGTATTAGGGTATGAACTCGTATTTAATCAAGAGCGCCAATCCCTCTATGTACCTTGATATTAGTGACATTGGTTGTCGAACTCTTATATCATGACCCTCCTAAAAATGTACGCATCACTCAAACAAAATCTTGACTTGACATGCTATGCTTTTTCTATCTTATGTTAATGCTTAGAGGGTGATATTAATGACAAAGATCCCTATAGAGATACAGAGGTAATGACAAACAAAATCTTGACTTGACATGCTATGCTTTTTCTATCTTATGTTAATGCTTAGAGGGTGATATTAATGACAAAGATCCCTATAGAAATATAGAGGTAATGACAAAGAAACCTGTGGATATTAATGCTTAGAGGGTGATATTAATGACAAAGATCTTGATTTTCCAACAAAACTAAAAAATTAGACATTTCTCGTGGTGGCAAGAGGCCTAAGCATAAGAAATAGATAATAGATTTACTTCTCTTTCCTAGTTTGTAGTAGCTTTTATAACTATTGACTATTTCATATTTATTATGATATTTTTTTAAACAATATATGACAATTTAAGTTTGAAGTTGGCAATTATAACTCATTAGTAATGAATTACGAATATGATGCTTCATGAAAGTTGAAAGTTGTTTCATTTCATTTCATTTTATAACATTTCATTTCATGTTGGATATTATTTTTTGTAATGGTTACACTTAGCTTACAAGTATAACTTTGGTGATCAATGATGATAAATGTTATATATTGGATTTTGAAAGCTTGAAACTTTAAGATTGATGAATCACGAGACTCAATATGTTGTATGTTACTATGTTACTAACTTGTGGACGTGGTTGATGAAGATTATAACTTCTAGATGATTGTTGTTATATGGTTCAATCTATGTGTTTTTATGTTTTTTATATCTAATTTATTATTCTACATGTTTTGTTTTTTATATCTAATTTATTATTCTACATGTTTTTGTTGACATATACGTATCAAAATATAAAAATATAAAAAACATATATATTATATAAAAAACGCTCTGGGATTCGCTCCCAAACCGGGAGCTTCTAAAAATGTCGCTCCCACTCCCGTTTGCACTCCCGCTTCCAAGTAACACTGCTGAGGACTTGCTTTGTGTCTTCCTAGTGATGGTAGAGATGAAGAACAATTCATGCTTGCCAATGTTGAAGAAAATTTCCAGAATTGGAGACCTCGTTGGGCTATGGGTGATAAAAGGAAATTACACCAAGTTTGTCAAACTCAAAACTGGAAAATCTGGATGAGGCAAAAAAAGAAGAAGAGCTAAGAGTTGACACACAACAATGAGCAATTGGGTTATGGGTGATAAAAGGAAATTACACCAAGTTTGTCAAACCCAAAACTGGAAAATTTGGATGAGGCAAAAAAAGAAGAAGAGCTAAGAGTTGACACACAACAATGAGCAATTTGAATCTATCGAATTAAGCTTTTTGTGGTTACTGAGAGCCTGTAGGTTTTTGTACCTATTTCCTTGTTGTTTTACGCTTCAATACTAATATCCAATCCCACAGAAACTACAGAATAGGCAATGCATATTAATCCATTCAAATAGATTACATAGAATTTAGTTGACGAAGAGTTCAATCACTCCAAGAAATACAAAAAATCATTATAAGACTTCAAAATTACATAACGAGAAAGCCTTTCCAAATGTGAAGCTTATAAACAGGATAAGCCCAAAAAGCATTATAAGACTTCAAAATTACATAACGAGAAAGTCTTTCCAAAGGTGAAGCTTATAAACAAGATAAGCCCTTCTGCAACATTCCCACAGCCTAGTCTGTAATATTCCAGGCAATATTGACACGTTTTGATAAACTGTTTCATAAATTACATCATGCATAACAGACAAGACACATGATTCTATTTGCAGACTAGAAATCACACAGTGACGAGAATGCACGTCATCTTACACTGTAAATTAGTATTCATTCATGGTAGTTAGAAAAAATAGTCCCATGAGGTATACTAAACAGTTCAGTTATGTGGTTCGTTGGTATCACCCTTAATAAGGTACTCAACATACCTGCTATGTCACACGGTTCGGGTTCGAATTCGAGTTCGGAAACAATTAAGTTTGATTCGAATTCGAATTTCCTGATGAGGTTTGTATGAGGTTGGACATTAAGTTCAACTATACATATTTTTCAATATATATATGACATAAAATAATAAAAAATCAAAATCAATCAATAAAACTATATGAGTAGTAGTGAGCACCCACGAGCCACAAATCATGACCACTATTAACTTCACGCTCCGGGTGGCGGGGACAAGCAATGTGTAGAAATTGAATTCAGGAAATTGCAGAGAATACAATATGCAGCGGTAGCACTGAGGACAATAGAGCAAGTACACTCAGATTGAAGTTGGCTTGTTTATGAGAATAATTTCGACAAAATCACATAAGAAATCATTTGTCGACGTGTTTCAAACCAACCAGTGTGGTTCATCGTCAGGACAAGTTGAAGATCCAATCTGAGCGGTGAGTTAAATAGGGACAGCAGGCCATTCCAATAGCTAAATTGACTGAGTAACGGTTAACAAGACCTCTAACGGCTAGGTTTGACCAGGCCCCAGGGGGAGGGACCTAAATTTATTTAATTATTTATTTATTATTATTATAATTATATATAATATCATTTATATTATTTATTAATGTTAATATTATTATTACTAATATTAATATTATCAATATTAATATATTTATTTACCCTTATATAATATATATATATTTTTAACAAAGTCGGTTGCTGTATTAGTGGCTGAAAAAAGGAGGGGAGTCAAAGCTCTTGAAATACATTAGATATCGATGGCAGCTTGGATAAGGGGAGTTACAAAATAGAGATTTCTCCTTGATCCTTTTCCTGCTTGTTCTACTTCTAAAATTACCTGAGCTACTATAAGTTCTTACATATTGAGACAACCAAAATTGACATTTGCAGAACATATTAATCTATTACTATATGACTGATTTGCCTTGCGGTGGACTCCTCCGGTTGTTGATCCGCTTCATCCTGTTTGGCACTTGAGGAACTAGGGGCTGCATTATTTCGCTTGTCCATCATATACTGCAAAATTGAAATCGATTCTTCTGCATGGCTGCATCGATTTGATAAGTGACTAAACTGTTCATGGAGAGAGGCAACCCTATGCAAAAAGAGGTCTATTTCAACTCGGTATTTCTCGTTCAGAATGCGGTTTTGATCTTCAAGCCTCATCTCCAAGATCCTCTCCTGGTTCTCCAGGATGCGCTGCTTGGCCCTGACTTCTTCTAGTTCGACTTGCAAGTCCGCGCAATGCAGACAATCTTCATTGCGTGCCATATTTGCTGTAGGAGGTGAATGGGTTGAGAAGCAGGGGCGATCAGAGGTAGGGATAGAGCTCACTGTGCAGAGAGTAGTGTGGATGGGGCCAAGATAAGACACAGCAGAGGTATTGAAGGCCTGAAACCGCTTGTAGACAAAGACGGTAAGAAGGGCAGAGAAAGGGAGGTCTGGCCAGAGGTTCAAATCGATACTTAAAAGGCAGAGACCGACTCTGAAACAGGGATAAACTAAGTAATACTGCCCGCGGGAAACCTTATGGAAACTAGAGCGCAAGATCAAGCATCGGAGGGTAGTGCTGGTGAATGAAGTAAGGGGGAGTAATATAGGAGGAAGCTGAAGTGAGATGAGGCGGGAGAGGAGCCATCCAGTCACGAGATGAAGGAGGATAACCTGCTAGCAAGCCTGTAAAAATTCCTGAAGGGTCCTTGAATTAGATCTGATGGGGAATCTGCCAGTGGGTATGATGAGATTGTCACACTTGAACTCTGTTTTGTAGATTTCGTGTCCTTGGAATATCTTATTGCAGAGAACTGTTCCTTTGCCAGCCCGAGAGACATGATTCATTTCGTCCCTGTCAGTGTTTTCGTGCTTGGCGCTGGTGATTTTGCTTGGAATCATGGCAAAGACTGAAATGTTTCTTTGGAGTTGCATCGTAGGGTGCCAACTGGCCTTCCACACACACTATTGACCCTGTCATACGCCTTCTTATTAAGGCTTCGGAGAGTATGATAATATTGAATGTATTCCATTGCTTGGTGGAGGATTTGGTTGCGTCTATTAACTTGTTGAATTAGAGTGTTGGGAGAGTTCTGTTGCTGGACCATTAAGCGGATTACGACTGAGGAATCCCCAAATACCATTGCTTTCTTTACACCCAGTTTGCCTAACTGAGTTAGGCCCTGAAACAGAGCTAGAGCTTCGGCTCTGTTATTCGAAACCTTCCCTAGACTCCACTCATACTAAAGGATGCACTCCCTATTGGCATTAGTGATCAGTCCCCCTGCTCTAGCTATGCCAGGATTTGATTTTGATGCCCCGTCAAAGAACAAATAAAAGCAGTTGTTGTTTTGTATCCAATTGGCAAATTCCTGTTCTTTTAGTCTGACTTTCCATGATCTAACTTCTACTTTGTTCTGTGCCTCCCTCCTGTTACCTTCCTGTACATTATGGTGTCTTTCCAAAATGTAACTTATTAAGTCTCGTTCCTCCACACTGTATTTTGTTGCATCAATTTTTCCAGTGGTGTTGATTGAAATAGTTTCCAGAGCAAGGATTTTGGCTTTGCTGCAGGTTGTTCGTGTATTTGAGCTCTTATCTTGAAAGATTTTTTTATTTCTAACTAGCCAGATTCACCACAGCAAGGTGTGAGGGAGAGTGTTCCATACTCTCTTCACCAAATTGCTTCTTTTTTCTTTCCAGGGACAACATTTTCTCCATTTGTAGATTGTCTCCGCTATGTTGTGCTGTGGTTCCCAGTTTAGATTGCCGATGGAGGACATCTTTTTCCAGCGTTCGACAGCGAAGGGACATTCTATAAATAAATGGTGCATTGTCTCTTCAGCCTTGCAACAGTTGGGGCATCTGGATGGGCCATTGATGCCTCTTCTTTTTAGGTTCTCTGCTGTTAGGATTTTGCCTTTCAACAAGAGCCATATAAAGAATTTAGTTTTTGGGAGAGCTTCTATTCGCCAAGCAATGTTCCAATAATTCCACAAACTCATCTGAAAGGTGTTGTTGCAAAGGTGTTGGTGACCTGCTCTGACTGTGTAATTTGTTCCTGTTGAATCCCAACGAAAGCCATCCGTTTCACCTTTTTTGATAGGGGCCTTCCTGTGGAGGAGCGTCTTCATATGGCTGAGACTAGGTTCTAAAGAACTGGGAATTTCTGGAAAGGACCAACCAGTCCAAACATGGGAATGACGGTCCCAGCTGGAAATTTGAGCTAGATTGTAGATGCCTCTATTGTTGAAATAATTGATGACTGGAGTGGCCTCTTTGTGCATAATCAAGGGTTGGTGCTCCAGGATTTTGTCAGTTCCAAAGTTGATGCTGGCTCCCCCCCCTGGGACTTTCGAGATATTTTGAATCATAATAGGAAGTGCTTTCTTGCATAATCTCCAGATTTTAGTGGAGTCTCTGGTGGGAATGTTGGAGTCCATGAGTTGCTGCCTAGGGAGTTTAGATATTTGATCTCCAACACCTTTTTCCACCACGCTGAGGGTCTTGTTATTAACCTCCATACAATTTTCGCGCCAAAGGCCAGATTTAAGAATTTTGGCGATCTGATACGAAGACCTCCTCTATCTTGGGTTTGGATAACATGTTTCTAGCTGACTAGATTGAACTTGTTTTTATCATTCTTCCCCCCTTGCCAATGGAAATGGCGAAGTGCAACTTCCAATTTATGGTGAAAAATGGCACGAGCCTGATATAGAGAAAAGCGATAAAGAGGGAGGGAGGTGATACCTGATTTAAGGAGAATGAGCCTGCCTGCAGGGTTGAGCCACAGTGTTCCCCATTGCTGCGCTTTCCTCTTTACTTTGTCAATGATCCCGTTCCAAGTTTCAGCCTTCAGGGGGCCCAAACTTACTGGCATGCCCAAGTAGGAAAAGTGGGTCCATTCCAGATTGCATGTGACACCAAATATGTTTGCAATGCTACGGGCAACTTGGTTTGAGCTGTTCCATTCATAAATACAGCTTTTGAGCTGATTTACCAAGCCTCCAGAGTACCCCATAAATTGATCTAACAGTTTCTTGAATCTTCTTGCAATTGTAGTGGAGGCTCCTCCAATTAATAATGTGTCATCAACAAACTGTGAGTGATTGATATTTTTTACTCCACTTCCAAATTTGAAACCAGTTATAAGACCCACTCTTCTATTGTGGTCCAGAGCTTGGTTGAAGGATTCTGCCATGAGGATGAAGAGATAGGGGGAAAGGGGACAGCCCTGTCTGAGACCCCGGGAGGATTGGAAAGCTTCACATGGTCTACCATTGATCAGGGGGGAGATCCAGGGCCCGGATATACATGCAACAATGAAATTAATGAAGGGAGTGTCGAAGCCCATCTTATTTAGAACAACAGTTAGGAAGGAGTGCCTTACTCTATCGAAGGCATTTGCCAGATCAAGCTTTAATACAAATCCTTTCTCTTTCCTGGATAGGCTCGAATGGATGGATTCTTATACAAGAAGAATGGAATCAGTGATATGTCTGTTGGGCAGAAAGCCTCCTTGATTTTCAAATATCAAGGAGGGAAGGAGGGGTTTGAGTCTGGTGGCTAAGATTTTGGTTAGAATTTTGTATGAAGAGTTGCAAAGAGAAATGGGGCGGAATCTGGAGAAGGAAGAAGGCCGATTTTCCTTAGGTATGAGGGCTAGAAAGGTGGAGTTGGTGAATCCTCCAAGTTTCCCTTTCCTTTGCACCCATCAAATCATCTTTGTCAGATCTTTTTTTATCAGAGTCCAGAACTCCCTATAGTAGCAGATGGGAAATCGTTAGGCCCTGGTGCCTTTTCAGGATGCAGGCTCCAAATTGCTCTTTTGGTTTCCTCTTCGTCAATTTCTTTGCTGAGATTGTCATTCATATCCTTAGTGACTCCTTTAGGCAAATGCTGGAGCAAGTCAGAGTAGTCTTCTGCCCCCTTGTCTCCAGTTAGGAGTTCCCTGTAGTGCTTAAAGGCGGCATTCCTTATGGCTTCTTGAGTGCTATGCCGGTTTCCTTCGCTGTCCAAGATTGTATTTACGTTATTTCTGAGCTTTCGGGCAGTGGCCTGTTTGCGGAAGTAGGCTGTATTTTTGTCTCCCCCTTGAAGCCATAATTGCCTGGATTTTATGCGCCATTTGGTTTCTTCCTCCCTATTGATGTGACTCAGCTATGCATATAATGCGTTCTCTTGCTCTTTATTTTGCTGCGATAGTCCATGCTCTTCAATCCTTGCCTGCACATTTTCTAGTTCATTTTTGACTTTCTTTTTTGTCTCCTCTGGCTCTTGATAACTTTCTTTGGCCCAATCTTTTAGTGCCTTCTTGGTTCTTTTTAATTTGGCTTCCCAAATGAAACATGGTGAGCCTTCCACATGCTGGCTCCAAGTTTCCTTAACAATTTCTCTGGCTGCAGGAATCCGATTCCGAAGAGGGCTGCATTTAAATGGAATAGGGCCAAGAGGACAGTGGGTTTCCAAAGTTAGAGTGATGGGATAGTGATAAGAGACAAAGGTATTGAGGATGTTGGTGTATCCTATATAAAAGGATGAGAGGAACGAGATATTGACTAGAAATCTGTCTAGTCTTTCCATTATGTTGCCACTGCCAATTCTGCGATTGCTCCAGGTGTATCTGTGATTTTTGGGAATAATATCAACTAATTTGTGATCCTGAATGATGGGATTCCAGGCGGCCTCTGAAGGGATCAGGGGCGAAGGTTCCTCCCCCTTTTTCATTGGCATGCAAGATCAGGTTGAAGTCACCTGCAACTATAATATCTGTATTTTGTTCCCCATCAACGCTTGCCTTCAAATCATCCCAACAAATTTCCTTTTCTCTGTAATGGTTGGGAACATAAAAATTATATATGGTTACTGTTTTATTGCCTGTTCTACTGTGAAGAGTGGTTCTGATCCAGTTCTGGTGGGGATTTGCTGAGGTGCAGATCCATTTGCTGCTGTCCCAAATCGTGACAATTCCTCTAGAGGCTCCTCTAGATTCGCTAATGCTTCCTAAGTACTGTTTTTGATGGTCTATAATTTTTTCATTTCTTGCTGATCTTGTTTTGTCTCCTGTATCAACATAATTTCTGGCTTCTCATTGTGAATTAGATCTCTGAGGGCAGCTATTTTAGAGGGGTGCCCTAAACCCCTGCTGTTCCATGAAAGGATTTTCATCATGATGCATTGGGCGTGTGGAGAGGTGCTCGCCTCTCTTGTTCTTTGCCACTTGTCTCTTTCTCTTGGTGTCCATGGATGAAGGACTCTATTGGAGCTTGTGTGCCCATTGCTATGTCCTTCTGGGCATTCTCATCTCTATGTTGCTTAGCGGGTTTTCTGCCAGGTCCCGGTTTTTTGTATGTATCGTTGGATGCTCCATGTTCTTTTGAAGAGCTTCTAGTGATCCTTGATGAAAGGGGCTCAAGAGGGGTTTGAGAAGAGATGATCTGAGGTAGATGGGAGTCTGGGGGCTCTATGGAGGGGTGTTCAGGGGCAGAATCGACAGTGGATAGGATAAGAAAGGGGTTGGAGGAGGAAGGGAGGGGCGATTCAGGAGGGAGGGGGCCAGATGGGAAGGGAGAGGAAGAGGGAGGACGCTGGATAGAGGGTCCAGGGATGTCAGAATCCATGGAGGGCTTGGTAGGGGGGACTGGTTTCTTCTTTTTAACAGGTTCCCAGTGATCGTCTTGCTCATCATTCTCTGCATTAACAATTTTAGTGCATCTGTTAGCAAAATGTCTATATTCGTGACATACCTTACATTTAAATGGTATCTGCTCGTAGTCCAGTTGCTGTATATGGCTCCAGTCGTCCACTTTTAGTTTTATTGCTTCAGGCAGTCCTCTACCTAGATCCACTTCGACGCAGATCCTTGCACAGGCTTGCATGTTGTCCTTGGGCTCACTTCGGTCAATGTATTTGCCAACAACATTCCCTATGGCCCGAACCGATTCATCTCCCCAGCAATGGAGGGGAAGGTGAGGGAGGCAGACCCAAACTGGAATGACACTAGGGATATCCAATTCCGAATCGAAATCTGGGGTCCATTTATTGAGATAGAGACCCCTGGAATCCATGAAATACGGCCCGTTCCTGAAGATCAAATCCTTGTCTGCTTTGGATTCGAAATGGAATGTGTAATACCCTTTTCCGCAGAATCTTATTGATATTTTCCCTGGGATCTTGTCTGACCAGTTTCGTTCGACCCATCTTTGAACTGTTCTTGGCGATGGCCAAAGGCCTGTAAATTGCCCTATGAGTCCTTTCTCAGCAAGGGATAGCGCTGCCATGCGAGGAAGGATTGGAGGCAGTTGGACTTCCTGAAGATCATCTAGCTTCTTGACAAATTTCGAAATTGCAAGTCTGGGGCGCTGGGGAGGAAGTGATTTTACCAGATCTGAGAAGGATTTTTGAGGATCGTGGTCCTCCTGAGGCGGATCTGGAAGGGCCATGGTTGGGGCCAAGGCCCTGGCCGCTGCGCTGCTGGTTGGGGTCGATCTCCTAGGGCACGATCAAGCGCGCGCGCAGCTCTCTCCTTGCTCTACCCTTATATAATATT
>APFE030909776.1:0-11252 GCA_000404065.3 Pinus taeda | reverse complement strand
GACACCGTAGGATTAGATGTTAGAGGATTGCAAAAATTTGAACGGTCGATCAAAACAGTTACTAATTCATTGGAAATAGTTACAAATTACAAAATTTCAGATGGAGGACTCAACAGCCGCGGTTTCTAATTCTTCTGGGCCATCGCCTCCTCCGGTTCTCACGCGCAAATTCTATGAGATTTTGCCATTGCAGGTAGTGCCTGTTTTGCCCGTGGATGGCTACTCAAGATGTCGAGATGAAGGACTCAACAGCCGCGGTCTCCAATTCTTCTGCGCCATCGCCTCCTCCAGTTCTCACGCGTAAGTTCTATGAGATTTTGCCATTGTAGGTAGTGCCTGTTTTGCCCGTGTTTGTGTTGAAATTGAGGTATATTTGTGGGTGTTGCAGATCTGAAGATTACTGGGCTTCTAGTGCCCCGACACACGAGAGTTAACATTGCTAATCTACTCTCGTTTTTTAAGTAAGTCTACATGTTTAAGCTGGTAGGTTATAAGTCTTTAGCGATTTACACAGGGATCTGAACATTCTTTTTTTGTTTTCTTTAATAGGGCTAAGTCTCTGTTTCTTGTCATGCCTGTAGGTCCTCGGGTTGTTCTCTAATTCAAGGGCTTCCAGCGCCGAGGAAGGCACTTGAATCCTTCGGTACAGATAATGTGTTCTGAACCCTTTACGATTCGCCAAAAGGTCTGTGTTGGTCCAAGTGTGGTTGCCGACTACTTACATCCACTGCGGGGAAATCTTTACATCCACTACGGGTAAATATTTGACTCTCTGGGATGTTGCCGAAGGTCGAGAGATTGCCCGTATTTTACTCCAACGGATTCCCTTCCATGCTGGTCTTCATACTGGATCATTCAATCCATCTTTGGCTTTAGCTTGTCCCTTCACTAGTCGACCAATCCTCGTGGAGTTCAATTCGAGAAAACAATATATACTTCTAGTTTCAGCACATTTTGTTGACTCTGAGAAGATTTGAGCTTTTTGCCTGGATGAAACATCTGGCTGTACAAATGGAACTTCTGTTATATGGGACTTTGAAACTAGAGGGGCTGCCAAGGAACTTTGTGACAAAGACCATAGTGCAACTATTACAAGCATGTGTTGGTCCAAGTGTGGTCGCCAAATACTTACATCCACTACGGGTAAATCTTGACTCTCTCGGATGTTGCCGAAGGTCAAGAGATTGCCCATATTGAACTCCAACGGATTCCCTTCCATGCTGGTCTCCATCTTTGGCTTTAGCTTGTCCCTTCGCCAGCATGGAGGACTTCAATTCAAGCAAACAATGCATACTTCCTGTTTCAGCACATTCTGTTGACCCTGAGAACATTTGAGCTTTTGTTTGCCTGGATGAAACATCTGGCTGTACAAATGGAACTTCTGTTATATGGGACTTTGAAACCAGAGGGGTTGCCAACGAATTTTGTGACAAAGACCATAGTGCAGCTATTACAAGCGTGTGTTGGTCCAAGTGTGATCGCCGAATACTTACATCCACTACAAGTAAATCTTTGACTCTCTGGGATGTTGTCGAAGGTCGAGAGATTTCCTGTATTGAACTCCAACGGATTCCCTCCATGCTGGTCTCCATCCTAGGTCATTCAATCCATATTTGGCTTTAGCTTGTCCCTTCGCCAGTCGACCAATCCTCGTGGAATTCAATTCAAACAAACAATATATACTTCCTATTTTAGCACATTCTGTTGACCCTGAGAGAATATCAACTTTACTATTTATTGCTGCAACTTTTAATAAGAGAGGTGACTAAATTTATGTGGGGAATTCGAAAGGGGAGATATTGATTATTGACACGGAAACGAGAAAATTGCTGGAGTTTTTACCTCCCTCAGACTGTTCTTTAAACACTCTCGATTTGGCTCAGGTATCGTTGTTTACTGTCACAGAGGATTCTATTTTTATTAGTTGACATTATTTGATGGTGGATTGTAGTAATACAGAGACAAACCTCTATGATAGTGCTCGCTGGTACACCACTCATTCCCCTCTGTTTTGTACACCACTCATTTCTCTCTATTTTGTTTTTTATAGTATTTTTTAAGAAACACTTGTTAACTCTAAGTTGCCCACAGATAAAATTACACATCTTTCATACTAAACTGTAGAATAAACCTATGAACTCAATCACTTTATTACTACTTTAACCATAAGCAAATTTCTACTTTAAGCATAAGCAAGACATGGTTGAAATTGAAATTTGAGTACTTTAAGAACAAATCAGAGACTCCTTTGTTCCTCTTGGGTTTTAGTAGTTGCTGTTAATATATAATATTTGCTTGATAGGTGCTACTATCATTGTTCATGCCCAAATGGACCATATATCATACATGGTTGAATACTCTATGCAGTCATTCCCAAATCTTAGGCAGACAAATACACACGATATTTTAATAGTATGTGGTCCCGTAGGCCTGGTTTTTCCTATTTCGATTTTTAAAATTTCAGTAACGCAATCTTCTATTAGAATATCATGTTTTGAAAATATTTGAAAGGATGAGCAGTGGAGAGCATATTCTATTGAAATCTTTGTAGGGTATATTTGAGGATTGTGAGACGACTCTAAAGCAATGAACCCTTGTCCATCTTTGATGTATCCTCCATAATGTCTTTAAATTGGTTTTTAATATATGAAGTATGCTTTCAAGTAATTCGTTGTATGCCTTTAGTTTTAATATACAAAGTTGTCTTTCAAATAATTATCGGAGATAGCATAGGACCATATGTCATACATGGTTGAATACTCTATTCAATCATTCCCAAATCTTAGGCAGACAAATACACACGATATTTTAATAGTATGTGGTCCTGTAGGCCTCGTCTTTCCTGTTTTGATTTTTAAAATTTCAGTAACGCAATCTTCTATTAGCTTATCATGTTTGGAAAAGATTGGAAGGGATGTTTGGAAAAGATTGGAAGGGATGAGCAGTGGAGAGCATATTCTATTGAAATCTTTGTAAGGTAGATTTGAAGATTGTGAGGCAACTCTAAAGCCATGAACCCTTGTCTAGCTTTGATGGGTGTAAATGTATCCCCCATAACGTCTTTAAATTGGTTTTTAATATACGAAGTATTTTTTCAAGTAATATGTATGCCTTTAGTTTTTAATATACGAAGTTGTATTTCAAGTAATTATTGGAGATAGAATAGAGGTTTTAAGTGTCAACGCCATATAGAGGTGTCCAAATTTTTAACTATGGAACTTTTTTCTATTTTTCTTAACCATTAAGTAAAATAGGTAACATGTCATATTTCCAAAAAAATGCTTATTATTATTTAACAATTATAAAGCTTGATGGAAAGAGAAACAAAAGAAATAATTGTTCGTTGAAACAAGATGTGTAGCAGTCTATGAGCTGATAAAATTATCATTATCTTTTATATGTTCCTTTTACATTGAGACTGAAGTCTGCAAAATTCAGATGTTTCAAATGGCTAAAGATTCTATTAGCATTTACAAAAGTAGAGTTAAATATCTTGATTTTTATTGGTTGAGTTTAGAGGCTTATTTTACCATCCAGTATGATGTGTAAAGCTAAAGCTGTCTGTTGGTCATCAAAGTTGAAATTTTGGTTATGTCCAAAAATTTACACATGAAGAAATTGGATCCCTCTGGGTTCATGGAAATTGGTTGGATCCCTCTCCGCTCATATTAGATCCAGTTCATATTAGAATCATTTCTCAACAGTTCTTCCTCTGGTTGCAACAGTATTTGCTATAGTCTATGCAAGTTGCAGAAATTTCAATTTACACAATTTACTTAATAATATGCAGAGTATTACCTTCATTGTGAAAGAATTTGCATTTTGTGAACTGCATGACAATTAAAAGAAATCAACAAAGACAATGTATGGTTAAGATCAATATCACTTTAATTAGTTTTCGGGTTGTAGTTTCAAGTTATCCTTATTAATGTTTGGTAAGAAAGTCTTCTACCTTCAAATCTGGAAATGATCCTTTGAGTGCTGATATTCTGCCTTTAAATATGAGGTTGTTAAAGTTGTTCATTAAAATCTGTTAACCTCCTTTTAAGCATGGTCAACACAGCCACCTGTATCCACAAGTTCATCTCACACAATAGCTCTGCTAAGAAATAACTTACTAAATGCTATTTCTTCTTTTCTGCTAGAGCAAATTGATTTGAATGAGGTTTCTCTTCCTTTTACACAATCGATGTGTTTTATGGGTTTTTGCTATACAACAAGATCACCTTTTTGCAACATCTTAAATAGCATCTTGCTTTTGTTTTAAATCCTCGGGAGTTCCTTTCCATTCTTTATCGTGTTTCTTTCCAATTTATTGAGGGACTGAATAATACCTGATAACACCAGGTCTCAATACCCTATCCAACTCTCATCAAGTATACATCTTCATGATATTTCCAGATATCTTACAACTGCAACATTGAATTTCTTGGCAATGATATTAATATTGCCACTGTTAACTTCGAGAACAAAGCCAAATTCTTTTGCAAACAATACTTCGAATATACTAGTGCATTTGGAGTTTAGGTTAACCTTCATCCCACAGCTTCCTGCAAAAGCCAACTCCAGCACGAATACAACTATACCCCATCACTAATATCATGACCAGCTGAAAAAATACTTTCTTCAAACAATTTCTGGACTGAAATAATTATTCTCTTGAAATCTAAAACATTATGAAAGTTGGGGAAAATGTGACCAATCTGATCAAAAATATAAGCAAGAGCATAACGACCTGGTGTTTTCCTTCAGTAGGCAAGCTTTTGAAATAAAATTCTCCATGTAAAACTGATTTTTCTTGCATTGGAGCACATTGAAAACTTCCTCGAATCCCTCGGAAAATAGAACCATTATCAAGATTTGTTTCCTAGGTATTCTTGGGGAATTGTTGTTTCATAAATATGATGTTAACATCAAGTAGAATACAAAGACCAATCATATTGATGATTGTATGCCCCAAGAACACCCTGAATATCATCAATAAATATTGAGGATGCAAGCAGTGGCATCATGCTTGAAATGTAGTCAATCACCTCTTCATTGCTATAAAAATAGCCCCAAACATTTCAAACTGAGAATAAAGTAGATCTTATCATGAGGGCATCCATGGCTGCCACCACTTTACTGTCATTTCCGGCTCCCAGACAATCCTAAATCATGCCTTCAAAATCCTGCATAAACTCAAGTTCATGTAGATCTTCAAACACCATGCAGTTTGCACCATTTCCTTCCCTGGAGCCTGAAATACATCTTTCATGCTAAACCTGTTGATTTGAATAATCTTTCAGAAAAGTAATAGCTCTTTGTAGTATATTATTCGTGCATAAAGGGGTATTCTAATTTTTTTGGGATGTTGTGACCTGTATGCTTGACATTGATAACTTCATCTCGTGTGCAATCTGAGTTGTTTTGCTCATTTTGCATATATAAATGTGTTCTTTGAGCAGCTGATCTATCATTAGCTAGACGAGGATAGATGTGTCCTTATCAATGTCACCAGGGCTGTTATTAAAATGTACCTGTGAAATGGAGCCAACAACACATTTGCTACTATACCTTGAACCTTAATTTTTCCAATAGTTTTCTTCGGCTTAGGAGCAGTTCCTTCCAGGGCAGCATCTGCAGAATCATTTCTCAACAGTTCTTCCTCTGGTTCCAACAGTATTGCCTGTAGTCTATACAAGTTGCAGACATTTCAATCTACACAATTACTTAATAATATGCAGAGTATTACCTTCATTGTGAAAGAATTTGCATTTTCCGAACTACATGACCATTAAAAGAAATCAACAAAGACAATTTTGTTAATAATTGGGATAGTTAGTCAATGATTCTGGTGATAGTGCAGTGACCGAAAACATTAAGCTGGTGGGATTACAGGACGCTGTTAACAGTACTCTTTACTGGAAGCCTCCTTGCTTCAGTGGTGACAGTAAGTTGGTTGTGGGTGGAACTGGTAGCAAATAGGAACACAAGATATTTATATGGCATAGATCTGGACTGCTTGTCAAAAGAGGAAGGCTTGATAGATTTATCTTGGCATCCCATTCGGCCACTTTGGAAAGGAATACAAGGAAGCATTGAAATCATATCATCATAGAAGTTCTGCAGCTTATTTTCCAGTTTTGGTTTCACTATTAAGACTGGATTTAGTTTTATAACTTACTTTGTTGTAAATATTGGCTTTGGCTGTGCAGGAATTTAATATGAATGTCAAGATCACTGATGTCTCATACAAAAATATAAGGGGAACCTCAATAACACCGGAGGCCATTAATTTAAGCTTCAGTAAAAGTTTTCCTTATGAAGCTATTGAATTGGAGAATGTGAATTTGAGCAAGATGGAAATCATCATTGCTGCAATAATTGGCATTGGAGATACTATAGGTCATCTCTTTGAAGCATTGTTTTGATTTCATCTCAAATTAGGCTTAATTTTTTTTTTAACATTGCAAATTTTTGGGTGTATATCAAGTTGAATCTTGTTTTCATTTCAGTCTCCCCACACATAAAGCAGATTTAGTTTTAATTTTAGTTATGGAAGCCTTGAAGTCACATGATTTGATATTTTAGATCATTTCGATGGGTTTTGCTACTGTAGTAATCCATGGTTTATATGTAGCCAAATATGATCAGGCTTAAAGGCAAGATGGAAATCATCATTGCTGCAACCATTGGCATTGGAGAGACAACATGTTATCTCTTTGCAGCACATGGTGCCCAACACTTGAGAGCAGATGTGAAAATCACAGTCCTGGGAAATACATTTGAGTTCATCCATTGCAATGTGAGGAATGAAGAGCATGTGGCAACCGCAATGGACAAGGGCAGTGGATTTCTTCCACCACAACCTGGGCCATTCATATGCGTGGGTGTGAACCAATATCCTTGGATTTGGGAGAAAATTGCTGGAGTTTTCACCTCTCTCAGACTGTTCTTTAAACACTTTGGATGTGGCCCAGGCATCGTTGTTTACTATCACAGAGGATTCTATCTTCATTAGTGGACATTATTTGATGGTGGATTGTAGGAATACAGAGACAAACCTCTATGATAGTTCTCGTTGCTACACCACTCATTCCTCTCTGTTTTGTACACCACTCATTCCTTTCTGTTTTGTTTCTTAAAGTATTTTTTAAGAAACCCCTGTTAACTCTAAATTGCACACTGATAGAATTACATATACCTTATATTAAGCTGTAGAATAATCCTATGAACTCAATCACTTTGTTGCTACTTTAAGCATAAGCAAAACCACAATGACTCACGACATGGTTGAAATTCAAATTTGAGTACTTTAAGAACAAATCAGAGACTCCTTTGTTCCTCTTGGGTTTTAGGAGTCGCTGTTAATACATAATATTTGCTTCACATGTGATACTATCATTATTCATACCCAAATGGACCATATATCATACATGGTTGAATACTCTATGCAGTCATTCCCAAATCTTAGGCAGACAAACACACACGATATTTTAATAGTATGTGGTCTCGTAGGCCTGGTTTTTCCTGTTTCGATTTTTAAAATTTCAGTAACGCAATCTTCTATTAGCATATCATGTTTGGAGGAAAAGATTTGAAGGGATGAGCAGTGGAGAGCATATTCTATTGAAATCTTTTTAGCGTAGATTTGAAGATTGTGAGACGACTCTAAAGCAATGAACCCTTCTCCAGCTTTGCTGTCTGTAGATGTGTCCTCCATAATGTCTTTTAATTGGTTTTTAATATACGAATTATTCTTTCAAGTAATGAGTTGTATGCCTTTAATTTTTAATATATGAAGTTGTCTTTCAAGTAATCGCTGGAGATAGCATGGATATAACATAGAGATTTTAAGTGTCAAGGCCATACAGAGGCGTCCAAAATTTTAACTATGGAACTTTTTGCTATTTTATTTAACCATTAAGTAAAATAGGTAACATGTCATATTTCCAAAAAAACACTTATTATTTATCGATTATAAAGCTTGATTGAAAGAGAAAAACAAAAGAAATAATGTGTTCGTTGAAACAACATGTGTAGCAGTCTGTGAGCTGATAAAAGTATCATCATCTTTTATATCTTCCTTTTACATTGAGACGAATTCAGATGTTTTTAATGGCTAAATCTTCTATTAGCATTTACGAAATCAGAGTTAAATATTTTGATTTTTACTAGTTGAGTTTAGAGGCTTATTTTACCGGCCAGTATGATGTGTAAAGTTGTATGTCGGTCATCAAAGTTGAAATTTTTTTATGTCGGAAAATTTACACATGAAGAAATTGAATCCCTCCCGGCTCATAGAAATTGGATCTGTCTCTGCTCATATTAGATCCGGTTCATGTTAAATCCGTATTTAAAATAAGTGTATGCTAGTAACAAATAAGCAAAAGTTTTCTCCATTAATGAATAAAGTGAAAGTACATTTTGTCAAAGCTGTCATAAAAGTATTTCAGGTCCTGTTTTCTATTTTGGAAACGACCGCAAAATTTTTAAAGGCTTTGGTGATCAATAGCAACTTTGTTATCTTTTTCGGTCAGAGGCTATAATTTGAGGCTACAGTTTTTTAAAATTACAACTTTTCTCTGCGCAATTGTCATTCCCTTGTCTACTTTCTTTGCATTTTTAACTGTTCGCTTTCATTCTAACCGCGGAAAAGAGATTTGAGCTTTTGTTTGCCTGGATGAAACATCTGGTTGTACAAAAGGAACTTGTGTTATATGGGACTCTGAAACCAGAGGGGTTGCCAAGGAACTTTGTGACAAAGACCATAGTGCAACTATTACAAGCGTGTGTTGGTCCAAGTGTGGTCGCCGAATACTTACATCCACTGCGGGTAAATCTTTGACTCTCTGGGATGTTGCCGAAGGTCGAGAGATTTCCCGTATTGAACTCCAACGGATTCCCCTCCATGTTGGTCTCCATCCTAGATCATTGAATCCATATTTGGCTTTAGCTTGTCCCTTCGCCAGTCGGCCAATCCTCGTGGACTTCAATTCAAGCAAACAATATATACTTCCTGTTTCAGCACATTCTATTGAACCTGAGAGAATATCAGCTTTACTATTTATTGCTGCAACTTTTAATAAGAGAGATGACTTAATTTATGTTGGGAATTCGAAAGGGGAGATATTGATTATTGACACGGAAACGAGAAAGGTACAAGCAGTATTCGAGGTTCCTGGGCATGGAGAAATTAGGCAACTTGTTTTTAGCAAGCGTGGCAAGTATTTGCTGTCTAACTCTGATGATCACACACTTCGAGAGTTGTCTACCTCAAAAAGAAGCAGCTCGTGCTTTGGGAGAGTTAGTCAATGCTTTTGGTGACGGTGCAGTGACTGAAAACATTAAGCTGGTGGGATTCCAGTGGTCACAATAGGTGGGTTGTGGGTGGAACTGGTAGCAAATGGGAATACAAGATATTTATATGGCACAGATCTGGACTGCTTGTCAAAATAATGGAAGGGGATAGATTTATCTTAACATTGAACACTTTAATTGTGGATAAGACCATGGAATCAGGTGAAATAGTTTCATCAAAATTTAAAATAGACAAAGAATATGACCATTCAATGTAGTACATTGACAATAGATTTTTGTTATTATTATATAGTGTGGGAATCCTAGGCAGATATCTTTCTCTTAATGGAGTCACCACTGTCACTATAAAATGAGTTTCTTTCATTGGTATTGACAATGGCGTTAGAATGAAAATATTGCAAGGAGGAAAGGGCTTTGCTAAGGGCTTAAAATTTGAGAACATACAGATGAACAATGTAAGGATCCAAGCATCATTGACCAATACTATTGCCTAGACTGTATTGCACAGGTGATAATCATTCTCTTTTTATCTAAACATTTTCCCTTTATTTTATTTTATTGCTAGATTTTTTTTTTTTTCCTTTCTGTATGGCACTTGAAGATTGAAGTATCATATGACCACAGAAGTTCTGCAACTTATTTTTCAGTTTTGGTTTCACTGTTAAGACTGGCTTTAGTTTTATAACTTATTTTGTTGTAAATATTTGCTTTCGCTGTGCAGGAATCTAATATGAATGTCAAGATCACTGATGTCCCATACAAAAACATAAGGGGAACCTCAATAACATTGGAGGCCATTAATTTAAGCTGCAGTAAAAGTTTTCCCTTTGAAGCTATCAAATTGGAGAATGTGAATTTGAGCCATGGAAATAAACAAGCTCAGTCTCTTTGTTTAAAGTTAATTTTGTTAAGCCACCTTTGGTTTGTTGAAGGGTGAATGCCTATGCTAAATGGCAACCTTAATATACTGGTTGATTTATTACTTATCTTGTAATTTTATTTCAATGTCAATTTGAGCTATGGGAATAATGAAGCTCAATCTTGGTGTAAAAATTCCAAAGGGCTCAAAGTTATTTCAATGTCAATTTTAGCTATGGAAAAATGAAGCTCAATCTTGGTGTAAAGATTCCAAAGGGCTCAAAGTTATTTTTGTCAAACCCCCTTTGGGTTGGTTAAAAAATTAAATGTTCTCCGAATGTCAACTTGAGTATGTTGGAATTTACATTACCTATCACTTAATCTGAAATATGCTTAACTTATTATAGTCTAATGTACTCTTCTTTACAGTATCTTTTCATTGGTTTACTTAAAAATAATTTATTAATTCTTATTTTCAATGACCATTTAATGTTGAAATTTACATTACCTATCACTTAATCTGAAATATGTTTAGCTTATTATAGTCTAATGTACTCTTATTTACAGTATCTTGTCATTGGTTTACTTAAAAATAATTGATTAATTCTTATTTTCAATGACCATTTACATTTATGCCTTACGGTGTTTCCTCTGCAACATTTGGTGCAAATGCTAGTTGTAAACTTTGTACCTTTGACTCTTAGGCGATCGGTCACATCATGAGCGTTGGTCTTTTAGTAGCCTACCTTGTATCTACCATAATAACCTAACATAATACAACATGATGTTGATTTGGTTTGGGTGAAGCACAAGGCCCAAGTATAACTCTGTGATGATTAGGCATTCATGATTATTGGGAATTCATGTCTTTATTGTGGCTTGGGAAGTTCATATCAGCTGGTTATAAATACAACACCTATAGGCATTTTGCACCATTAGGTCAAGGGAATTTGAGATGAAACCTTAGAGTTAAATAACAGAATAGGAAACCTCTCTGAAGTAGTTTCCACGTTAGTTTCTGAACAATGGTCATGGCAAATGAAAATTTAAAAAAGGCAAGAATTACTCAGAACTACATGCTAAAAATTGAG